>PVIH01006437.1:0-56791 GCA_004025045.1 Sigmodon hispidus
TTTTTTTTTTTTTTTTTTTTTTTTTTTTTTTTTTTTTTTTTTTTTTTTTTTTTTTTTTTTACTGCTGAGTAGTATTCCCTTGTGTAGATGTACCACAGTTTGTTAATCTATTCTTCAGTTGAGGGGCAACTAGGTTGTTTCCAGGTTCTTGCTATTACGAATAATGCTGCTATGAACATAGTTGATCTAATGCCTTTGGAAAAATATGACTTTATTCATAATAAAAAAGAAAAAAGATAAAAGCTGTTATATATAATATTTAATATATAAAATAATATAAATATAAAAAAAAGAAATAAGGGAAACATCACCCTTCATAATAGCTACAAACAGCCTTAAGTACTTTGGAGTAACCATATTCAAAGAAGTAACAGAACTATTTGACAAAAACTTTAAATCACTGAAGAAAAAATTTGAAGAGGATATCAGAAAATGGAAAGATCTCCCATGTTCTTGGATTGGTAGCATCAACATAGTAAAAAGGCAGTTCTTTTATATAACTTTTACTCTCTCTCCAAGGATTTATTTTTTTAATTTAATTCTTTCTTTCTGTGACTGTCTATATCCATATTCTTCCTTTTGTAAGCTTATGTGCATTTTAAAACAGATTGGAACGTGTTTAGAAATTTTTCTGTCATAGTTTTACTGTGTATCTTTTAGCCTTTTATGACTCCATGAGCCTTTAAACTGCTCAGTGGCATGGCTAGGATCTTGCAGTGGCTCTTGGCTGGCTTAGCCTTCTTCACACTTCCTGAGAGCCAAGCCTAAAGCTTACTGTTGATGTGAGGAGCTTTTAATCAGGAACTTCATTCAACTATCCAAGTCTGAAATGCCAGTGCACTGAACTGTGGCACATGTTTTACTTAGTTTTTGTTTTTATTTAATGTAAAAAAAATTGCTGTTTCTACACAGCAAAACTTTATAAAGGAGTTTTGTCTGTTTTTTTTTTTTTGTTTGTTTGGTTTTTGTTTGTTTGTTTTACAAGCTTTCTCAAGATCTACATGAAAATTTGAGATCCCCTTATTGGTATATCAAAATGTAATTGCTTGTTTCACTCTTTTGCTCTTTAGCTCTTTGGAGAGCCCACCATCCAGCTCCCAAAAAAATCCATGGGATTCTTATGAATGCCTGGCCTTAGCTTGGTTTGTTTCTAGTCAGCTTTTCTCAATTTAAATTTTCCCATCTACCCTTTACCTCTTACTCCTTGGCGGTTGTGTGGTTGGGCAGGTGGTCCCTTCTTTTTTCCTTGTTCTCTTGCTCCTTGATCTTCTTTATCTCCTATTTATTCTCTCTGCCTGCCAGCCCTACATGTCCTTTCTTCTGCCTTGTCATCAGCCATTCAGTGCTTTATTATTAGAACAATAGGTGTTTTAAACGGGAAAAGTAGCAAAGCTTCACACAGGTAAACAAATCAAACATAAAAAAGAATGCAACACAAGATGCCAGAGAGCCCCAGAGAGAGCAGCACACAGAGGAAAGAAGCTGAAATGCTGCACTGAGAAAAGATCAAATTCGACAGCGTGAATATATGTGTCTACTGTAAGCTGCAACACCACTCATCAGGATGTAGCAATCTCGGGGAGACCCTGAAGTTGAACCCCCTGCAGGAAAACTGCAATGCTGTGAGGCTGACTTTGAAGGAGGCAAGTATGAGGCTGGAGAACATGAGCAAGCAGCCTGAGGAAGGAACACTGAACCCACAGCTGGAAATGAGCATTCCACTGTGTTCAAAGTTTGGACTTAGGGTTGGAATGAGAGGAGAATGTGGTGTAGAGAGGTAAACATGCCATTGGACAAGAATGTAATTCAGCAATCAATAGGTAACCGGTTATAGGAACTTCTGAGGAATAATGTAATCACAGAAGAGCGGAATAAAATTACTGTGTGTGACTTTTTATGTCAAGGCCACAGGAGAGGTGGTCTAATTGAGAAATTGAGAGAGGCCTCAGCAGACAGTCTTTGGTATGGGACATGATATACTGTGACTGAAACAACTTAGGGGCAGGATAAACCTGATAGTGTGATGGTTTGGTGTGTTTTTTTTCTTCTTTTTTGTTTGCTTGTTTGTTTGTTTTGCGTGTGAACCTGGTGGGCTTCTCTGAGTGACATCTTTTGTGAACTTGTATGCGCAGCTCTTTTAATACTTTAATTCTGGCCTCTGTGAAGGCAGCAGGGTAGGCTTCTTTGTTTTCATTCTAGAGGGAAGGACAATGGACCCCATGATGTGCAGAGACTGGGCTGTCTTCTGACAAATACATTCCCAGTTTGCATACCTGATTTGGTCTGTCCCCTGCTCTCAGTGTAGTCCACTTGCTGGAGGACAGAGACAAGGTGGTGCCTGAAGCTCTGTGGCCAACCCATGGATAGTCAAAAAAGCTTTTCTGCTTAAGTGACTTGCTCCTTGCCCCTTGCCCCTTGCACCTGCTGGCCCATATTAGAATCCTAGAATTGATTAACATATGCCCAGCCCCTGAAAATTGATTAACACACACACAAAGAGATGAAAATTGTATAATAAGTAGCTCCTAGCTTGTCTATCCATGCCACTTGTGTTAGTGTTCTTTCTGTTGTTGTAACAAAATTCCTGAGGCCCAGTGATTATAAAGTATAGAATTAGCTTATATGGCCCAGGATTCTAAACACTGGATAACCAGAAATGTGGGTCTTGGGAGGGCAATGGATGTCGCATGATGAGACAGAGCAGTTCACGTCTCTCTTTTCCTAAAATGTCACTAATGTGCCATAAGGGAGGGTGTCCCACGCACTTGGCATTGTGTCTAGTTCTTAAAAGTGCCCTCCCAAAGAAGTCACCTCCAGCTGCTTTCAACATATACATTTAAGGTTAAGTTTAATTTATTTACAAAAAAGTTCGCCCATTTGTGGCACAGTGAGCAACTGTCCCTTTCCAATCACCTTCTTGTGTCTGTACCATGTAGATGCGGGCCACTACAACTCTTGTCCTGTGTCTTGTGATTGGATCTGTCTCATTCCAGTTTCTCTAGTGTAGCACTGGCCACTCAATGGTCATGTGCATTTGCAACACAGGCTAGATTTTCTCTAGCATGCATACTCGTGGTGGGAGAATGCACCTGCCAGACTTTTCCTCTTGCTCTCCATGGCAACTGCACAGACGCACATACTCATGGGCCTTGGAAGAAGTGCCCTTGCTTCTCGATGCCATCACTTTACATGTGACTTGTTGCTATTTGTGTCTCTAATGTGAAGATGGCCAGTCTTGTCATTTTCCCTAGCAGGCTCTTTGTTCTTTATCCTGAACTATTATCCTCTACCATTCTAGCATCCCTTTCTCTGTGTCCCATCCTTCCACATTGTCTGGGTGCTGTTTGTCATAGAGAAGCTTTTAGTTGTAAAACAGGAAAAATCAATTCCTTTGTGACTGTCATTTCTGTGTTGCATTTTAAGAAATATTTTCCTGCTCGGAATTCATAAAAATGTCCAGATTTTATGTTTCAACACCAAAAACAAAACAGAATGCAACACATTTTTACATCATTAAAACAAATATTTCACAGCACAAACAAATGTAACATTTCATAAGATAATACTTTACAAGAGGAGAAAATGAGAAAAATTTCTCAGAGACTGAGAAGCAGAAGGAGTGCTAGCTATGAAGGAAGGATGTGCAAACAAAATAGATGCCCACAGTTAATTTCCAAAGTAACACAACATAAAAAAAGGAAAAAATGTATCAACATATAAAAATGAAAGTATAACTAAATTTAATTATGATTTTAACTACATTTGTATAGTCTGAGTATAAGCAGAAGTAAAAGATTTATAGATAATGTATGCCTTTCAATTTCTAGTTTTATTGAAGTATGTCTTCCCTTTTTTGTTTAATTTGGTTAGGAATTTGCCATTTGTGTTTAATCATTAAAATAATTAATTAATTAATTAATTTAAAAGAGAAAGAAATAAAGGATTCTTGGCTGGAGAGATGGCTCAGTGGTTAAGAACAATATGTTCTTGATGTTTCTCAATTTCCAGAAACCGCATGGCAGCTAATAACTATCTTTACCTCTAGTTTTAGGGAATCCAACACTCAAGGTATAACACCAATGACTATTTAAAAAAGTACAAAAAGAAATAAAGGATTTTATCCTGTAGTGTATTTAAAGAAAAGAAGCTTTGAATATAAAATTATACACAATGTCAATATTCAGAAAATAAGATATTATTAACATGTTTGACCAAACTGATACTAAACAGGTTATTAAGGACAGCAAATTGTGCACACATGGAATCTCATTCCTGCAAAGACTCTATTCTCCTCTTTTTCTTCATCTACTCCTTCATTAGGACTCCTTTGTCCTCCCCATAGTTCCCTATTACTCTATTTGTACATATACATTTTGCATTTGTGCAGCTTAATTACTGATAATCTATGTTCTTTCGCATTTTGACTTTCATTCATTCCTAACTATGAGAAAAAAAAAAAACATGGTATATTTATCTCCATTCTTAGTTATGTTACTTAGCATAATAAATGATGTATAGTCCCATTTTGCTGCAAATGACTTAATTTTATTTTCCTAAGCCATTCACCTACAAATGGGTACCTAGCTGGTTCTATATCTTGCTTATTTTGAATAGTGTTGCAGTAAACATAGATGCTGTGTAATGTCCTCCTTCTGTACACTGTGGCTATGTGCTTTTCTCATTGGTTGATAATAGAGTTGCTTTAACCAAGACAGGATAAGCCTGAGTGGGAAAGTCAAAAGGAGATGAAAAAAGGTCAGAGTTGGGACAGGCAATTTGACCAGCCCAAGGAGGAAGATATAAAAGAAGCAGTAAGCCACAGAATACATAGATTAATAGAAATGGGTTGATTTAAATTTAAGAGCTAGCTAGTAAGAAATCTGAGCCATGAGACAAACATTTAAAATTAACATAAACCTCTGAGTGGTTATTTGGAAAAAGGCAAGAGGGAGAGAACTGTCTGTTTATACATAGATATAAAAGTATGGCTTTGGTATGGTGACTTTGATTCCTTTTAGAATATACCAAAGAGGATATCTTACACAGATTTCTAGTATGTTTTTACTAGAAATGTACATTTTCACCAGCAATATAGAAAGGATCCTCATGTTTTCTCCAGCATTCATTGTCTTTTTTTTTAAGGTAGTTATCTTGAGCTGATGAGACCTGCTCTCAATGTGGTATTGATTAGCTTTTCTCTGATAGCTAAATATGTTGAATATTCTCACTTTACTTATTGATAATTATATATCTCTTTAAATGAATTCTGTTTGTTTCATCTTCTGATGTATTAATTGAATAATTTGAAGAGTTTTGACATCAAAGCTTCTTTTGATGGGATCTATGTGATATAATTTCGGAGACCAGAAAAATTGTGCTCACTTTAGTGAGCATTATAACAATTCATTCAGATAATCTATAGTGCTTCTATTGTAACATGGAATCAAGTTAGGAATTGAATAGGGTACCAAAAAGGAAACAATGAATCTCTGGAAATGCTTGAGGGAATAATGGACTATTGTACACAATATAATGCATTAAAATGGTATTCATCTATAATTTATTTTTAATAGATACATACAGTATACAGCTCCAAAGCCATTTTCACATCTTTCAAGTCTTTCCTGTAGCATTCAAGACATTCTTGTAGCATTTTAATGAAGAAAACAGAATACCATTGTCTTATTCACTTTGTAAGCACTAGTTCTTTTTGAAGAAACTTAAATTGTATGTATCAATGATCAAAATTTCCTGAGCTTTTTATTCCTCTTCAGAAAAAAAGAACATTTCAATGGCTTTAAAAGGGAAAAGGAATAGAAAATCAACATTTGAATTTTTTCTTTTCTTGCTTACAAGTATGTTTCTCTTTGTATCAGAAGATTTCTGAATTTAATTGTTGTCATTGTTCATGTTATAGGGTCATATTTATGTGTAGTCAGAAGTTTCTGGCCCAGCCTAGCCCTTAGGTTCAGACTTGCAGTTTTTAAGCCACTTTGTCCCAAATAAACATAGGAAGGCTTATATTAATTACAAGCTGTTTGGCCTATGGCTCAGCCATATTACCGACTAACTCTTATGTTTAAATTAACCCAGATGTTTAGCCAAGCAGCTTGGTACTTTTGTTTCAGTGAAACATTCTTATCTTCCTCTCTGGCTGGTATCTCTGTCTGCTTTTCTGCCCTCCTTCATCTTTATCTCTGCTTGGATTGCCCACCTGCCTCTAAGTTGCATTGCCATAGGCCAAAAAAGCTTTTTTTTCTTTAAAAAATAAATACAAACTGTAATAAAGCATATTCACAGCATAAGAAAGACATCTTACATAATTTAACCAAGATTTGAAACACAAATGTAAATTTCTTATGTGCTTATTTAATAGTACACACTAATTATTGTGTTTTGTATATTTTTACTGTGCTAGGATGAAAGCTCCAGAGATTTTGTTATTAGAAGTCTAGGCTAGGAATATGTTAGGATGTTAAATCCTGGGTTTCATCATCAGAAGAAGCCTTTCATTCATACACACAAGCATAACCTTGTTAACTTTTATTAGTTAGGTAAAAATCTGGATGATATAGAAGAATTGGGGCCAATTGTATCACTTAGTTTAAATGCTATGCTACTGTGCACTACTCATCATTGGGATAGTGAGCTGACAAAGCAACAGAAAACTGGATGACGGCCTGCCTTCTGTACCTTAGACCAGTCATCATGTTTCTCTATGAGTAACTAGATATCTGACCTATCTTCCTTCAAAACTGAGGACATAGAGATAAGAATAAGAATGCATATTCTATGAGTGTTTACAAAGTCTATTTCCACATTTCGAAGTCTCCAATCTTATCCAAAACTGGCAGTTATTTTGGACTCCAGACATGACAGATCCTCAATAGGCAGAACACTTATCCTGAGATAACCTTTAGACTTACAGACTGGAGTATGGTAAGAATGTTCTCTGTGTACTGTGAATAAAGAACTATTTTGGCCTATATAGAGCACCATAAAAGTGAGTAGAGAATCAGAGACAGCCAGGTAGGAAGAAGGGTTTGCCAGTCACCATCCATCCCCAAAGAAGCAGCATGTAAGAAAAACAAGTGAGCCACGGGCTGTGGCCACATGGTGGGAAGATTAATAAAAATAAGTTAAATTAAAATAAAAGAGCTAGCTAATAATGTGCTTAAGATATGGGCCAAACAGTGTTAAGGTATATAAGCGTGTAACTTCATTTTCTTTGGGAGACAAAAGCTGTGGGCACACAGACCAAGTTCCAAACCACCAGCATCGCACACACGCCAGGTCGCAAACCTCCCAGACCCTAAACAGGCCAAAAAAAAAAAACTTTACTACAACAGATGGTGCCCAACGTAGGGCACGAACACCCGCATAAAGCCTGAGAAAGTTTAAAATGGTTTTTTGAATTGCATATTTAACTTGATTTACGGTACAGAGACAGTGTGGTGTTCAGGCAGGAATTTAAAAATGGCGCGTCCGTGGCACACAACTTAAACTCATACGTTTCACAACAGGATTGGCACAAGTGTGATTGATTTAATGTTTCTGCTTATACTAAACAAAAAAGAAGCAGTTTAAAAAAGTTTTTCTCATAGCAGCATTTCCTAAATTCATGCTCTTTGCCAACAGCAGCAGAGCAGCAGCGGGTTCCTCAGCCATAATAAAACACGGCCAAAAGGGGCAGAGTCAGCAATTAAAGTGATACAACATTTTAAAAGCTCTTTAGGTAAAAAATGATTAAAAATTCTCAATAAAACAGATTTAGACTCTCAAAACCTCTAAACGGGGTATAATGTATATAAAATACACATAGGCTTCAAAAAAAATAAATAAAAATAAAAAACCCTTTAAAAAATAAATTTTTTTTAAAAAAGGCCATATAAAGATGACAAACAAAGAGTCTAGATTATGTTTATTTTGTTTTCTTTTAATTTTTTGACTTTTAATAAGCTAACTACAAAAAGATAGTTGATTGCTGGGGCTGCTAAATACACATACTTTAAAGATATTTTGACTTTAAAATCTGTTTATAAAAATATGTTACTTAAAAAAATGAATTTCTGCTTTTGTCTCCACAAAAGATCAAAACCTATAAATTAGTTCTAGGCAAATGTGGTTCCATTTGCCAAGGCCACCTAAATAAAAATTCTCAGCTTCCAAGAAGCCAGTTGAGATAATCCAACTTCAAAACTCCATGAGATTATCATCATCCTTTGACAACAAAAAATAATAAAAAAGAGCTTCATCCAATTCCCCAAAAATATTACTTATTAATGTTTGTTTTCATTAGAAATGATTAATAGTCATAGTCAATTTCTTAAAATAAAAAAAATATATGATATAAAAATAATTTCAAAAATAAATAAATTTTAATTCATTGATATAAACTTAAAGTTAATTTTGTTATGTTATATATATTTTTCTACTCTTGATTAAAATATGATACTAATATAGCTCATTTAAAATTATAATATATAATTAAAAAATACAAATTAATAGTCATCTATGATAAACAAACTTATAGTCATGTTAGTTAAACTTTTATAGATATACAAAGATATATTTCAATTAAATAAGTAGTCTTCAAACACTTCAAAGACATACAAAATATGACATTTAAAATATTTTAAAAACTTAGACTTTTCTAGACAGTAAAACAGGTCTGTTCCTGGCAACACCAATATATTTTAAAAAAATAGACATTAAAAAAACTTCATATAAAATTTACTTTGTGACAACAGTTAGCCACTAAACAAAAAACTATTCTAATATTGACTACTTGATAATATACTATATAAACTAGATATACAAGTTCCATAAAAAAGTGACCTCTAAACTTTGACAAAACAAGTCAAAATGGTCCTTCAAGTTCCTGCTTTACAAAAAACATTGCCAGACATTCTTCAAGACACACACAAAAAAAAAACAACTAATAGACTGTGTCAGATTTCCTACATCACTAAAAAGTTTGTCAAAGACTTTAGGCCTATAGACTAAAAATAAATGCCCCAACGTTACAAAAAAACTTTTGAGTAAGTGTCCAAAAAGACAATTGTCATCTCTGTCATTTTATAGACATTAAAAGCTGCTTACACTTCCTGTTTATTTACATAATAATATATCCTTCTATAGTCTTTGATGTAGTTAAAAGTTTAATAATTATAGATATAGTTATTTTTAATTTAAAAAATATATTAGATATAAAACTTTAAACTCACAATGATAAAATAAATAATAAAATATTTTCTTTAATTTTAAAATACAAATAAACTAAATATTATAACTATAATTCTTGCTTAAAAGCTATTCTGTTGTTTATAATTTTACTGTATAAAAATTAAAACCTTCCTTTTTAATTAAACAAAAAATATAATAAAAATGTTCTCTATATACTATAAATAAAAAACTATTTTAGCCTATATAAAACACCATAAAAATAAATAAAAAATCAGATACAGCCAGATTAAAAAAGTAAATAAAATTTACCAGTCGCCATCTGTCCCCAAAAAAACAACATATAAAAAAAACAAGTGAGCCACGGGCTGTGGCCACATAATAAAAAAATTAATAAAAATAAGTTAAATTAAAATAAAAAACTAGCTAATAATGTGCTTAAAATATGAGCCAAACAATGTTAAAATATATAAATATATAATTTCATTTTCTTTAAGAGACAAAAGCCACAAACACACAGACCAAGTTCCAAACCATCAGCGCCGCAAGTGCGCCAAGTCACAAACCTCCCAGACCCTAAACGGGCCAAAAAAAACCTTACTACAACACTGGAGCCTTTATTTCATGGGAACTAGGTTATCCTTTCCAGGAATATGTTGAAAGACTGCAATGATCAGCTAGACCACAGCTTGACCATGACTTGTTAAGGATACCTTTCCTTCCTCAGTTCTCCCTCTCGTCAAAACTAAAGCTTCTGCCAGTACCCCTAGTACAGTCTGAATATTTACTTCACCTTTGCTTGTGTTTGCTTGCTCTGATTTGTACCTGTTCCTGACACACTGGGATCATAAGTCTCATCTCTGTTCCAGCCCTCCTGATACACAGGGATAACTGGAATGTGAATAACTCATCTAAAACACTTAAGATTTTATATGAAAAATTTCTATAAATGTCTAAAATCTTGGGCAAGATTGTGATTTCTCAAAACTGTCTTTAGTTAGAGAGTAAAAACTTTTTAAAATTAACTTTAGTAATTTAAATTGCTTTCAAGTTCTCAGCGCATTTTACAATTACATTTTTGATCAGAAAAAACGTTTTTTAGTGAAGTACAAAGTAATCAGTCTCAGTTAATTTACTTAAATCATTATAAAATTAAAATATATTAATTTAAAACTGATCACTAATGTTGAAGAAAATTAGTTTCTGGGCTTTTTGAGAATCCTAAAGATATAAACTGTTCTCACAAACCAAAAAATTGGTAATATAGAGGACATCATAAAGGAGATAAGCTGGAGTATTTAAAAACATTCTCAATTCCTTATCTCCCATAAATGTAGTCTTAATTTCATTATTATGCTTTAATAGGAAAGAAAGGTACAGTAAATTTTGCATTTATTTACCCATCAATATTTATTAAATAGTTATGAATCTGGAAGATCCAAACTGAACAGGTAAGAATTATTCTGTCTGTCCTGTCCTGAGAACAGGAATGTTGGGTCATATGTAGTTTTGAATAATTCTTTAAATGTTATTTTAAATTTAAATGATATGTTGGGATATAAGAAGGTTAAAGATTTTAAAAGAGAGGTAAAGGTTTGATAGAGCAGTTAACCCTGGAGTTTCAATCTATTTCTAGACTTACTCATTCTTAAAATTGCTAAGATGTCAATGGTACCTCATTCTCCAGGTGATGGGTACCTTCTTTTCAGCATTCTCCAAAGATTTTGTTTTCCTTTTGAAGATACCTCCCCATTGAGCCAGCATCCTGAAAACCTTATTCAGAGAAGCTCAGTGTACATTGCTGCTCTCTTTATTTCTTTCTCTCTTTTTCATTTGGTAAATCTGGTCTCTGTAGGAAAGACAGCAGCCATTTCACTTTAGAAGGAAGCCTATTTTAAGAAACAGCTGCTTGGAGAAGTGTGCAGACTTTAATCCTTTGTCCTCTTTTTCTTTTCTTTTTTTTTTTTTTTTTCCTTAACAATGCTAGTTGGCATGCAGTCAGCAGGAAAGTGAACCTGGAGCTTTCAGAGAAACATTCTCAGTAGAAAGTCGTGGCCCATTATGACGTGAACAAAGGCAGTTTCCCTGGAATCATTTTCTAGGAAACCATGTTATGGCACTGTGACTTTGTTCAAAAGGAGAAATGGTAGAAGAAGAAAATTGAAGAGAGGGGATAATAAAAAGGAATATAAAATAAAAAGAAAATAATGCCCAGATAGAAAATAAACTATTTCTCTGACTCTCACAATTAATATTTTGTATTTGATGCTTTACTTTTGATTGTATTTGATGGGATGACCATGCCATGCAGTGTTTAGTTTAACAAGCTATTGCTATTACTGTATGCCCTTTGGTTGTATCCATCTACTTTAATACACTAAGAGGAGAAACATGCTTCTAAAGCATGAGATATGTATCTCCCTCAGCATCATTTCCTTAAGGTTAAGTTACCAGTGGTGATTAAGAAAACTCTCATTTCTGAACAGATCTTAAATGTTAGCATTTAGTTAGCATTGTCTGAAATATGCTTTGCCATAGTTGTCAATCATAGCTTCTTATCTTTTTGTTGTCTTTTTTTTTCTTTGTTTGTTTGGGTTATATCTTTTAAAAACTTACATAGGAACACCTGTCTTCATTTCAGTTGTTTCTGCTGAACCTGCATGTTCACAGGCCTTCCTACTTGACTTTATATACCTTCACTTTCTAAAATGATGACCTCATCATTCTAGCCTTTTGCTCGGCTTGCATATTTCTTTTCTGTTGTGCTTTTCTCAGCTTGGAGTTTTAGGAAATATTTCTTTTTGTTGAGTAACAGGATGCACACTCACATGCACACTTAGAGGGATGTGGGTGTATATACTTTTAATTTGAATTTCATCAACTTTCAAAGCATTAAATAGACATTTACACCACTTTCTCACACATAGCATTTTCATGTGTAGGGGGTAGTAAGGTATAATATGGCATGTCTATTCAAAGCAGTAATTTTATGTTACTTGAACATTAGGTTTTTCACTGTCATTATATTTATATTAATAAGCAAGAGGATATTGCTTTAAAACATTTTAGTACATATTTTATGAGATTTTCATACAAATAGTATATATTAATATGTACTATGATTGCAGAATATATTTAATGTCTAATTACATAGTTTTTTCATTATGTGAATATAGGATGTGATTCCAAGAGGCAAATCAGAAAGCATTGAAGTAGCACTTATGGCATTGTGTGTGTGTTTTTGTTGTTGTTTTTTTTTTTTTTTTGGCCACTTTCCACAGAGAACTCAAAGTTCGGTTTTATTCAGAATAATGAGGAAAAAAAAGAAATCTCTGCTCATAGAAGAAACTCATCCATAGGTCAGATGTGTACTGAACTACACATTCAGTGAGGACAAGGCTGTGTTTGTCTACTGTTCTCTAATACTAACAATTATAGACAGAGCGGTGCAACTGGCATTTGGACAACCCTTCTAGTGTTATGGTATCAGGCACAGTACTTCACTTCTCTCTGCACCACTGGTTCTCTTTGCATACCTGAGCCACTTCCTCTTCAGTAAAGTCCTTTTTGATATTGATATTTTACAAATATCTTCAGGAGTTTTCCCTTTAATCATATTGGTCACAGTCTTCTATGTGACATAAAACAAACTTTTAATGTCTAAGTAGTTTGCAGCCAGAATAAGTTTAAAACGTGTTCCTTGGTCAACTTTCAGGAATTCTTGGTCCCAAACAGGAATATCATCTGTCCACTATTCTTTGTTCTCATCATCCTCAGGAGGAGAAGGGTCATCCTTATGATGGGTGCACCACTGAATGACTTTTTTTAGAATTGCTACATTAACATTTGGTAAAAGAACAGGATCATCATCTCCCTCATCATCTATTCCCAAATCTTCCAACATGGTCTTGATTGTCACAGACTCTTTGGCAATTTCTACATCAACTTCAAATATCTCTCCATCAGAACTCTGCAACCTTATTGAAGGCATGGTACTCAGTCTCAAGACCACAGCCCTGAGGCTTACTGACAGCATCTGGAGAAGTGAAATACCAAAGACATGGCCACTACTGGCATTGTGTTTCTATTTTTAATAAATGCTTCATGTGGAAAACAGTTCTGTGGTATGTGGGTGTGTGCATATGTGTGTATGTGTAGTATGTGTGTTCATGCATGTAAAGATTAGAGATAAACTATTTGGGATTTAGTTCTCTATGTATATTGTACGTTCCAGGTATCTAATATGCATGATGTCATAAGGCCCAGTAGGAAATTGAGCCATCTTAATTGAGCCCAAACATAATTTATTTTATTACAAATACCCAGCAAACATTCCAACTTCAATGAAAAAAAAATTTATTCAAAAAACTAGATGATGAAATGCCTAGTTTTAAATGGTACCATGACTTCTTTTAAAGTAACTTTTATTAAATTTATTCTTTGAACATTTTATACATGTATATAATTTATTTGGACTCAATAGTTCCCACCCTTTTATCTCACCCCTCTATCCACCTCCCTACAAGCCCCTTTTTCATAATCACATATTCTTGTATTATTTTGAGGCTCACTGAGTTTAATCAGTTTTGTTTATGTGAATAATAGTTTGTACTTATCCAGTGGAGCCTGGTGAAGATAGTGGTTGCTCCTCCCAAAATCAATCAGTATCCACTGATTCAGCAGAGGTAGGTAGAGGTAGGTAGAATAACCTGCTGTCATCATAATGGACATTCAAACGCTAACTCATTCAGTCATTCTAACAGACTGTTCTTTCATCCCTTTATAGATGACGACAGAGGCAAATAGCTTAAGCAACTGGAGTAGCATTAGGCAGAAGCTATTTCTGTTTTGCTGTAATATTTTGAAAATAAATACTTCAGAGCACATATCTCAGGGATAATCATGCTTCTCATTCTTTAGAATAGAGAGCCAATACTCCATCCTTATTACTAAGTGTAGCTTTTCTGGTTCCTATATTTTTGTCAAATCTGATCCTGTCCCTGGAGAACATATTTTGTTCATGTTGTAACTTAGTCTAGAAAGATTCTGAATTCAGTTATTCTGATTGCTTTCTCTCCCTTCGTCTTTATAATATTTATATTTCAAATACATGGTCTTAATTAGATTATTTCATTTATTCTGTCTTCACAAACTTAGTAGTGATTTTTGAATTATCAGGCTGATATAACATCTGATGTAGCTTACTTTAAAGTATCTTAAAGTTTCAATTTTGCCTTCAAAATCATAACCAAATAATCATAAGTGATTCCATATTTGACTTCATGCAAGTTTAACCTATAATATTGACTTTTTCTCCATGAGTATTATATTGGTATTATGAGTATTATATTTCAGTCTGAATGTAACATAATAGTGTTTCAGGATTAGACACATTTAATTTTGAAATAAAAATTTTACAAGACTACTATAGTTATGGAAATTGAACAAAGCACACTGATTCAGAGCATTTCAAGGTTCAGAAAATTTTCTTGAATACTTCCACAAGTGTCATTTTTCTTTGGCATCAAATGAAGCTGATAGGCTAATGACCCCAGTGACATTCCTTTTTGTGCTTTAATGTATTTGGTCTATGTCCATGTCCAAATACTTATGTTTAAACTAATGAATTAACCTTTTTGCTGTTTACATCTGTCTTTGACATTTTTTAAAGTTTCATAATTGTCTAGTCCCTTGTCTCATCATGTTTCCACCATTTTGCTTCAAAGTACTTCTTCCAGTTTCCTCAGCTCTGACTAGTTTTTAGCACTAGCATTTACCCACCTAGAATGTCTTTTATCATTTCAAAGTTAACTAATGAACTCTTTTATTTTAAGACAATTTATTATACCCTGACAATGACAATTTTATTAATTTCTATGTTTGATGAAGGCATGCAAAATGTGTGCTGAGCATGTATGTATTATTAAAAGGATGTATGACAGTACAGTGTGACAAGGATCAAGAAAGAAGATCCTTCTCATAGTAAAAAAAGGACATGTAGGATGTCACAAAGGAACACACCCAGAAGGGGCTCCAAAAGAATTTTTGCAAATAAGCTAGTCATGGAAACAGTAGTTAAAAAATTAAAAGGATTGTACAAGACATTTTGGTCATTCAAAACTAAATCAGATTCTATACAGATAGCTTATTATCTGCCATATAAGCATGAGAGAGAATATGAGCCAGATCTTCAGCATCTACATTACAGAGGTGAGTTCTAACTGCACTTATAGTCCACAACAGGAAAGACAGAGACAATACAAGCTCTCTGCTTCTGTATGAGACCCTAATTCAAAAAAATAAGGTAGAAATTCATTTTGGCAAGATACCTTCAGTCCTACACACATAAAGACACATGTATATACATGAACATGTACACATATATAACCAGCCTTGATAGCAGCCATTTTCCTGAAAACAAATTTTCCAAGCATTTGAAAAGGCATGGAAGAGAAAGAGAAAAAGAAGAGGCATATGTAGCTGTGCAAACTACTTTCTGAATATTCCAGTTTTTTGTCACTAACATTTTGTGGTTGCTTGGATGTTTTTTATGCTACTATCTTGAGTCAAGAATAGGAGTACTATGTTCTACATTCACTGTAATCTCTTTCATATTTTAATCCAGAAATCAATGGACACATAATGATATGCTGTACTGTTACTGACTGATGGGGCAGTAGTGTCAATATATTTCCTAATTTGTAAAAAAAAAAATGAATATTGACATACCTGTTGTTTCTGTGACCATAAAGTCAGAATATGATTATTATAGTATTCTACTGTCAAAAATTCAATTTCAGTCTGTTTTGGGTAAAATTTGTAGCATGACACGTATGTTAAGATGTGCAACCGTACTCACCAGGAGTTAGTGTTCTGGAGCAGACCCAAGTCAGCATGACTAGAACCAGAAAACTTAGGAAACAGGCTTTGATAGTAAATTTTCTGGCATCTTCCTCTGAGATAAGAAAACTAAAGTTAGATAACTGGTAAAATCAACATAGAACATTGACATGTGGGGGGAAAAAAGGCATAGCTGGGAAGATAATCTTTTTTATATAATATAGAATATTTTATTTTGAATAAACTCAAAGGTTTAAAATAAATGCATGATTGTAGTGTAGGGCAAGGATAGGTCTGTGTACACTAGTATAGCTTTGGATCTCATATTGTGACACACATATCATCTTTGAAATAAAAAAACAAGGGAAAAGTACAACTCTAACTTTTGAAGATTTCAAAGATTAATTCTTAAGTTATCTATTCTGCTTTGTGCTGGAAGAATTTACTAATTAAAAAAAATTGGAGAGGACCAGAATTTAGTTCCTAGACCCACTTCAGCCAGCTCAAAACAGCCTAAAGCTCCAGCTGCAGAGGATATGAAACATCTGGGCTGTATAGGCACCTGCACTTATATGCACATGCCCACCCACAGACAAAGAAACATATAATATCAACATATACATAAAAAACAAAAAAATTAAAAATATATTGTTTTACTATTACTTTTTATTCTTTAATGTATTTAAAGATAATTTCTACCTATTGTTGCTTATATAAGACTTTGTCTTAATAAGCTAGTAAACATGGTAGACAGATTACTTGAAAGCAGGAAAGAGATGTTAAAGGAAGAAGTTGTGTCTATATTGTTTTTCTGTGAAAGCCAAGAGTCAAAGAGCTCAAGAAGAAGAAGGTAGAAGTTCAAATAAATCTCCATAATTTTATGAACAATTTCTTGTGTCATTTATAAGTTATAACTTAGAGATAAAGTTCCAATTAATGGCTCATCTTAGAACTTGTGTTTCCTTGGTGTAGAGCACTTACTGTCAGTTAGCTCTATTTCCTATTATAAAAGATGTGAATGCCAGTAATCTATACCAGTCAGGATTGGCCTTTAACAGTGAAGAGACTAACTTCTTCCTCAGTGTTTTACAATGTATCTTTTGCTGTCCTGGAACTTGCTATGCACCCAGGTTAGCCTCAGATTCATAAAGATCTGCCTGCCTCTGCCTCCAGAGTGCTCAGATTGAAGATGCATGTCACTATATTACTCAGCCTGAAATAATTTATTTAATTCTCCCTGTTAAGTCCTTTGTAGTGATGCATAGCTAAAATCCCAGAACTTGGAAGAAGGCTCAGAAAGTAGACTATTTCTAAGCCAGGCAGGCTACATAGTATGACCATTTATAAACAAACAAACAAATGATAAGTGAATAAAAATAATGAATAAGTATGTAGCATAACTGATATCAGACAACAGCTAGTGTATCTTTTTACCTAAGCAAAAAGTTAAAAATTAAAAAGAAAAGAAAAAAGACAAACCTGGGGGGAAGAGAGAAAGACGGAGGAAGGGGAACAAGTGTTCCTTATTTTATGTTCATCAGCCATCACTCAGTGTTATTTTTAATCTCCATATTAATTTCCTGATACAGATTACTACATTTTATATCCTAACTGGATTGTATAACACAGATTCTGATGCTGCTCAATTCCTCTATTTAGAAAAGGAATATTGCATAATGTATTTAAATTTCTATTATATGTCTCTAAGAAAAACAGAATAAGAACACTAAAAATTCCACACAAGGGAGTACTACTCAGGTGTAAGAAAAAAATGACATCCTAAAATTTGCAGGCAAATGGATGGATTTGGAGAATATCCTCCTGAGCGAGGTTTCACAAACCCAGAAAGATAAGCAGGGGATGTGCTCACTTGTTAGGGGACTTTAAACAAAAAGCAAAGCATATGCAAGCTGCAAACCACAAGCACTGATCAGCTTGGGATCTGAAACACCTTGGACTGACACCTTGGATCCCACTCCCTCCAGAGGAACACCTGACCCAGTCTTGATATTGGGGTGAGGAAAGCAGATGTGCCTGGAGTGGATCCTGCACTAAGCCACCTTGAGACCTTGGGACCTCCTGCCCTCGCTGGAGAGGAGATAAGGGGATGGGGAGAAGAGAGTGTGACTGGGAGGGTCGGGAGGGAGAAGGAAGTTTGAACAAGGGGCTACATGGATGAAAAATGAGACTTTCTTCATAAGAAAGAAAGAAGAAAAGAAAGAAAGGAAGAAAGGAAGAAAAAAGAGAAAGAAAGGAAGAAAGAAAGAAAGAGAGAGAGAAAGAAAGAAAGAAAGTGAAAGGAAGAAAGACTGGAGAAAACACTTGCCAATGAACCTTGTCATGTTGGTAATACTGCCAACACTCGGGAAAAAGTCAATATCAAAACTGAAACAAAGCCGTGTGTTGTGCTGCAGTTTAGTAACAGGACTTGGGAAGTGAGCTTGTGAGCTTACTTCATAGTAAAACAGGTCCTGCAAGGCCAGGTAACTCAGGAAGCTGAATTGTAATTATTCACAGAAGAAAGCCGGTAGTGTACTGTTACAATACTACTGTAGCAAGTCAGAAGGTCACAAGGCTTGCAGGCAGCTGACACAACCTGAAACTGCTGGCCCCCCTTCACCAAGAAAGAATAAATGGGAGAGAATGAGGCTGGTTTACCTAACATGTCTTCGCAAGGTATGTGCCAACAGCCTTTGGAATATTCTCAATCAGAAACTTCAGCAGTGTTGCTAGCTCTGTGTGTGTTAACTCTGTGTGTGCCCGTGAGCATGCCGGCGTGCTCCTGTGCCTGTGTCATCATTGAATTTTGAAGTATTTCAGAAGATGAGGCTTATTGCTAATGTAGAAGATGGATGTTGTGGCTGCTCTACTCACTCCTTTGCACAAGTCTAGTGGAAAGAAGATAAGGCCTTTTTAATCCCCAAGAACCTGGGGACTCAGTGCCTCTGGGATTCAGTGGGTTTCCAGGGTGCTTTCCCCAAAACTGGCAGAAAATTTATTTTTCTGTGTGCACGTGGATGTTTTCTTTGTAACCAAGCACTGTCATTGCTATTACTTAGGCTTACAAGTTAAGCATCCTTGTAATCAATGTAATTTCAGTCTTCAACGGAAGAAAACCTGTCTAGGGGGCAGCTTATCAGCTGGAGGAGTGGTTTATTTTATACTTCTTACTTAATCAGATACCTTTGTCCTTTGAGGGGTTGGTATTATTGACTTTGGCTAGACTAGGCAACCATGCTTAATTTCTTGGAAAAAATTCAGGGTGGCTCACAAATTTCTTTTTTATTTATTTTTATGAAGCTCTTTTTTCAGAAAATAAATCAATAAAGAAATTTCTACTATTTTTTGCAATATTTTTATTATTCTACTCTGGAAAATGACTTGTCAGCTTTATAAAATAAAATTTTAGACATAATTTTTAAAATGCATTTAATAATTGCTTTTTGTTTAGGTTATTCTTATAAAATTATGTGCAAATTCTTTGTTACCAAAAATTGTAAAATACTAATTTTATTAATATTAATAAATATGTTAACATTCATACATATATTTAATTAAAATATTTTATTCAAATAAACTAATCAAAATAGTCAGGCTGGAGGCACATGCCTTCAATCCTAGAACTCAGCAGCAGAGGCAAATGGATCTCTGAATTTCAGGACAACCAGGATTGTGACACAGAGAAACCTTGTCTCAAAAATTAAATAAAATAAATGTACATGTATGAAATATAACAAAATTGTGAACAAAAGACATGGTTTAGATTTCCTTGATAATTAAAGTGCTTCATTCAACTTACAGATTAATTCCTAAATTCTTCTTTGATTTCATTGATCTTCACTATACTTGGTTAAGAATTACAGAATTTTATTTTGTTTTAATTTTGTACCTTTTCTAAAATACTTTTTGAGATACAATGTAAGGTATTATAATTATTAGCAAATACAATTATCATTAATAAAAGCATTATGTGATTAATCTAATTGAAGGGAAAGAAGATTAAAAGGCTCACTTGCCAAAAAGTCTCATTTAGTTCTGATTATGAGAAATAATTTATTTGTATTAACATTATTAACCAAGAAGTATAATATATATTATATATGAGATTATTGGTCACTTATGTATACAATCATATCATCTGCAAATAGAGATAGTTTCACTTCTTTTCCTATTTGTAACCCCTTAATCTCCTTTTGTTCTCTTATTGCTTTAGGTAAAACTTCGAGAACTATAGTAGTAGATAATGGGAGAGGGGACAGCCTTGTCTAGTTCCTGATTTTAGTGGGATTGCTTGGAGTTTTTCTCCATTAAGTTTGATGTTGGCGGTCAGCTTCTTGTATATCGCCTTTATGATATTTAGATATTTTCCTTGTATTCCTGATCTCGCCAGGACTTTTATCATAAAGAGTGTTGGATTTTGTCAAAGGCTTTTTCAGCATCTAAGGAGATGATCATGTGGTTTTTTTCCTTCAATTTGTTTACATGATGGATGACATTTACAGTTTTCTATATGTTGAATCATCCCTGTATTTCTGGGATGAAGCCTACTTGATTTTGGTGAATGACTATTATCTATATTTGTACATACCTATCTATCTATGCATATATTTATATACTAACTCTAAATGAGAGTCATCTGAAGTATAAGAGCACTTTATAATTTTATATACAGTGTATATGGCTACTGGCATCTGATAGCCTCTTGTAGGCTATGCTGGGGTAGCTCAGAGGTTGAACATGAATGTAGGAGGAAACAAGCTTTCCTATACCCTTATCATCTTTGTGTGGGTAGATAGTATCCAAAATGTTTGAGTCCTAGAACATGAATATAGGCTGTTTGCTGTTGTTCTATTTTTCTCAAACTTTCATGTTGAATTTCTGATGGAGTATGCTTACTCATTCTCCTGTTACATACATATACATTCTTTTATTTTATGTGCATGTGTGTTATGTGTGAGCATACATACATACATACATACATAAAACATACCACTTTCAGAATTTAAACCATAATACATCAGGGAAACAAATACAGATTTTGCCTAAAAGGAAGAATGCACCCTCTCAGCTTAGAGCTATGGCTTGTGCTACAGAACAAGCTCTTAACCCAGTAAGCATGTTGAAGTTGGAGTACTTTATTGATTCTATGTCTACAGAGAGTTGAGATCTGCCTTGGAGTGGTGACATGTCATTTTAGTCTGGATCACATTAAAATAAAGTTTTTGGGAAGCAAAGGCACTTGTTTTAACTATTTTTGGATTTATTTACAATACAAAAAATCAACATAGGGATAATTTCTAGTTTTCTTTATGTGGAAAAGATAAGACGGTTTGATCAGTTTGCTTGCTACCTATAGAATCAAATATAACCTAGGGTCTTCATTGACACTATATCCCAACATTGTATTGTCAATGACCAATCTAGAACTATATCTGAAACTGAATTTTAAAATGATCAAAATAAATGGGAAAAAAGTATTTTCAAAAGTTAATTTTGTCTTTTACAAAACAGTATGTATTTTAAAAAAAATATTCTGAGCTTGTCACAGTGACTCATATCTGTAATCCTAGCCCTTGGGAGGCTGAGGTAGGAGACATGGCAAGAGTTTATGCTAGCCTAGAATGCACAATGAGACCAGCAAAACCTAAATTGTAGTGTGAAGCACTCTCTCCAATGAAAAGAAAGAAAGAAAAATTAAATCTCTAGGTTTTTTGAAAATGGGTATTTTCTATTTGAAATACTATGTGTAGATATTGTCCTTTGTCCATGAAAAACATAGCTGAATGACAAGTGTTTGTCTTTGAAGATCTTTTATTATTATTACTGGAGCTCGTACATATGCCTTAAAGCAATGATTTTCTGAGGACTTTTATGTAAACTATTTGATCTGCTAGACCATTTCTGGGAATAAATGGAGAGTGCTATGGTATAAATATATGGCCAAGATGTGATGGTTGGAATGTATCTATGATAGAAGGCATTGGGAGGTGTTTGTGCCAGATCCTTCTGCTATCTTCTGTAAGTTAATAGAGCTGTAGGAAAGGCTGTTGTGAACAGTTGATGCTGTTTCCCTTATATTTTCTCCCATGTGAAAATGCAGCAAGAACTTCCATGCCAGATGTT
This sequence comes from Sigmodon hispidus, assembly GCA_004025045.1. Classification (NCBI taxonomy): domain Eukaryota; kingdom Metazoa; phylum Chordata; class Mammalia; order Rodentia; family Cricetidae; genus Sigmodon; species Sigmodon hispidus. The sequence continues at coordinate 22,147 of PVIH01006437.1, forward strand.
GACAGCTGATCAAGGACTTCCTGTTCTTCAGAACTGTGAATAGTAAAGTAGTGCTAATTATAAATTCCCTGCCTATTTTTATTTTATTATATTAGAGCAGCATAAAATAGGCTATGGTCAAGCACTTGCAACAGATAAATCAGATTCTTCGTTTTCCTGTATTTTGTGTATATATAAATACATATATAAGAATAGACACATATATAATATATATTATATGTATATATGTTATAATATAATATTTATAGTATATGTGTATTATTTTTAATATGTATCTTTATATACTTCCATATAAGTAAATGGTATAGTATTTTATATTTACATAAAATAGTATATATATGAAAGAGCACATATATAGTACATATATATATCACATGTTTAAATTATACGCACAAACACACACACATACACACACACACACACACACACACACGGCACAGCCAAACACCTGGCTGTACATTCTCTTGTTACTAAAGCTCAGGCACTATAAGGCTTTCATATTTCAACAGCATGGGAAACTGGGCTTTTATTGTTAAGTTAATCCAGTTCTATCTCTAGTTTAATATGAAGGGATTTTAATTATCTTTCCAAACACAAAAAACAATTTCTTTGAATATCCATGTCAGAGAGACCAGACAGAGAATTTAAGATATAAATTTTATGATACATGTTCATAATATTCCCAGGATTCAAGTGTATGTTATGTAGGTTAAGACAGAATAAAACTATGAATAGCATACATAAATAATGGCTTATAAAGAATAGGTATGTGCATTCTAAGCATTGTCATTTGCTGAGGAATGGAAGAAATTTTTGCATATTGTATGTAACTGCAAATCTGCCTGCTTGTCTGGAGTATAGGTGTAAACCATTGTCCAGGTGACTAGATGAGCTGCTGTACTTTCCCAACTTCCCAAAAGGTGATGTCATCCTGGAGTCCCCATACCTCTTTTCTTCCATGAATGGCTTAAATTTTCTGCTTCTCTATGTGTCTTATTAACAAACAAGAAAGCATTAAGAAAACTGTGAAGAAGACAAAGAATGTGTGATCACCTAGATTATGAACCTCACCTGATTTCTCCTACCTCTGAACTCAGCCACTGTGAATTTCTTTCCTAAGCTGATTTTCAGGCTTAATCTTAGTTATACCTTTCTAAATCTCCTTGTAAAAGGCATAACATAATAATTCACCATGGAGATTACTGAGTAAAACATATTGCTGAGTTCTGAGTTCTCACAAGGTGAGAGGAGATCTGATGTGCAGACAGACGTTCCTCGGCATTCCTCTACACATATTGAGTCTACCAGTTGCTTGCCTCATAACAATGTGGATCCTTTGGGAGCTTGAGAGGCCAACAACTCTTCTTCTTGCCTCAGTTCCTTCTTGTCCTATAGTTCTAGGTGTTATGTTATGTTATGATAGCTCTTATATCTGGTGTGGCTGCTTGGAGGCAGGAGACACTTAAACTGAGGTGAGAGAGAGAGAAAGAGAGAGACAGAGACAGAGAAAGAGAGACAGAGAGAGAGAGAGAGAAAGAGAGGCTAAAGGTAGGAATCGTTCGTTGGGGTGAGCAGGCTAATTGCCATTGGTAAGATGTGGCTTCAGGAGCTAGCCCAGAATCCTAACACTATGCAACAATTATTTACAAGTTACAAAAGGATAGGGCTCATCAGAGAAGAAAAGACAAAAGAGAAACATTCTTCTGAGTTCAGAGGAATTGGCTGAGCTCTGTCGAAGACAATGCAGCTCTGGATAGCAGAGGGCAAGAAGAGTCAGGCCAGAGGAGAGTTTGGAAGACACGGAATCTTGTATATATGTTGTGTGAAATAGGAAAGAGAAATTCTATGAAAGTGAGAAAAAGTGTCTTTGTTTTCATAAGCATTTGTCAGAATTTCGATCTCCACTGTAACCATCCAGAGCTGTAATTTTATTGAAGAATTTAGGCCATGATTTTCTAGAGGCATTTACTTTCCAAATTCATAGTGAAAGCCACTCTTCCAAATGCTCTCCATAGTGACATGCTTTAGAGTCTCTGTTTATGACCTAGAAAACAACATTCTGGACTGGACCTCCCAGTCTTGGCTTTCTGCTTGACTACATGGTATGCTCAGACACTTTTAAGACCTTTAGTTAAACTTCCTTTTTAACAAGAAGTCATCTGACTTCCACGGAGTGCTTCTCATGGCATGCTTTAAGAAACAATGCTGTTTCTTTCTGGCTAGTGAAAGAAAACAAAGAAGTCTAGGAAGGAAGATAGGTGCCTTGGTGTCTGTGGCTGGGAGGTGCAGCCTGAGGGTAGCAGGACTGCATTCTCTGACCTGCTAAACTGGTTTGATGTGTATATTTACTGTGTGTGGTGGGAAGGTATCTCTGTATAAATCTTTGTAAACCATGCCTGTGTGTGCCTAGAATGGTTTCTAAAACCCCAAAGAAGACCTTCTAGTTGGTTCCTGCTCCTTGTAGTATTTTAACAAGAGTTTAAAAGGAACTCTCCATTAACTCATTGTTGTTGTGTGACAGAGGCTCTTCTACTGTAAGAGATTGTGTAAGATAGGGAGATGATACCTTTCGGATAGTAAGTACAATTGAATGTTGATAAGCAGAGATACTTAGGAGTTGGAAGATTTTCTTGATTCAGCAGAGCTCTTTGCGGTTGAAAAATTCTGTAGCTTCCATAACCTGAGAACAGAATTGAACATGTTTGGAGACCGTGAAAAAATTTAAAATGCCAAGCACTAAAACCCCACTTGTATCCCAGTTAAATAAGCCTGCCCCTAGGCAAGAAAATGGCTTCAGGATGTTCTTAGCAACAAGGCCTGGGGAAGGGAAATGAGATTAGGGGATGAGATGTGAAGTATAATACAATAAATAATTAAATCAATGCAACTGAGCTGAGGAGCTGTCTTCTGAGTCCTTGGTCTTTCTGAGTGGAAATAGAATCTCGCCCTTATTTGAAACAGATTGACAAGCATTATGTTAAATGGAACATGAGGTACTATGGGTTAACGACATGGTACTTAGTTAAAACCTGGTGCTGAGGGAAAAGCCATTTTTCAAATGCCATTTCAAATGTGCCTGGGCTTTTAGTTCATAAGAAAGACACAGTGTCCTCTTTGACTGAAATGAAGTTCTATGATACTAAGAGTGTTTTAACAGAAATTATTTTTTTCAATTAAAATCACTAAAAATTCTTGAATAAAAAGTGCTATATAAATATACTATGCTGTGATCATTTAAACATTATTATCAATAGTAATGCAATTAACTTTTTGTGTGAGTTTAATAAGGTTTCCTTTGTCTTTGAATCTGCTTCTCTTTCCTTTCAGGAATGGAACAAAAGATGCAGTATAATCTGACGACTATATGTGTATAAACACATATAATTATTACATTCTGTTCTAGTCTCTGGATTTTGGAAAGAGTTTAAACACATTTAAATAATTGAGTAGGACTGTGAGCCAACCTTCATTTTTTTTTATCACAGTTAATTTTGGAAGGATTATTAACTAAGCATGTTGTTGGCTTATTATTAAAAGTATTACACCTGGTTTACAAGTGAAGGGAAAATGAACAACTGACAAGTTTGCAAAGAAAATGTCATTAGGATGATAACATAACAGGGCGTAGGGCTTCCTTTGAACTCCTGAGCTCTAATCTCTCTTCAGGAAGAGAATGTGTAAACAGTTTTATTTGACAGGGCTATTTGGTTGCTCTGCTGGCAGATATGTTTAATCATCCCCACAGCTAAATGCTTTAGAAGTTGCTTTCATAACACTTTAGTGATTTATATTGAAAGGCAAGCTACCCCTCCCCTCTAAAGCTCTGATGAGTGGGGTTCAGGCTCCATTACAACCCTGCATAAATGAGTGTAATTTAAAGAACTTGTATAAAATCTTTTCTGCTAAACCATTTTAAAAGAAAAATGTAATCAGCACTGAATGAAATGCAGTAGGCATACAGTTGTGAGAGTTCAGTTTTAAAGTAACACAGACATCTCAACCCTGTGCCTTGGGATCAAAGAAATGATTAAACTTTTGAGGTCCATCTATGTGACTGGTTATCTCAACAAATAAATAAGTAAGTAAATAAATAAATAAATGAATAAGGAAAGAGAAAAAGACTTCCTTTGAAAATAGAACAAGAGATGTTGAAAACCCAAGTGGCTCCTATAGTTTATGTTTCTATTGTTTATGGATTGATAATGCATATATCTTATCTTCCACTAAGTACTGATGAATCTTGAAAATTCCTCCCTCACATCCACATGTGACAGGCCTCTGCAATGGAGGAATCCACTTTGCCATAGACGTGAAATCTGCCTTCTCTCTTAACAATTCTTATAATTTCATCTCACAGCTTTCCAAAGAAACTATAGATCAATATAATAGTTTGATTTTGGATATAGTGGGTTTTTTTTTCTGACTCTGAAATCTTAAAATGGAATTAAGTGGGTAGGGGGTCACTGAAAGCCTGAAAATGGAAGATAAAATATATACATATATATGTATATATATATATTGTTTTCTCCTTTCTTTTTCACTTATAATTATCAAGAAGATTTAAAACAATACCAACTTATTTTGTCACAGACAACAAGAAAACGTATCATCTATGGACTGGAGACTTAGAGCAGTGGGAGAGTACTTGCCTGATAATCAACACTTGCTGTTGCCACTAGATGAGTTAAATCTCTATATGAAACACATGTGAGAGCATAGCTCACAAGTTTACAATCAAGTTCCCAAGCAACAACATAAAATTTGTTTTAATATCCATTGCATTAAGATGCTATAAAATATACTAAGAATTCCAGAGACCATTTTCTTGGTCAGATAATAAATGGCAGGATAAGTGCCTGCCTATAGGGAAGCACTGAGTTTTATTTATAATAATGATAGAAAAACAGAAAAAGTAATATGTAGTTCATATTAGAATCTTGAACTAGATAATTTGCTTTTGAGTTCCTAAACACAATGGATGTTCCTCACATACATTTAATAGAAAAAATACATAAGATTTTTAAATATGTTATAGACATGGAAATAAAAATGTAGAGCAGGTCAAAATAATAAATGGCAAATATAGATTTGGTTTGGTGGTATGACTCAGTATTTGACTATTTGCCTAGTATGAATAAAAACCCAGATTTGATTTAAGGCACTGAAGAACAAAATAAAAATTTTTTGAAGATCTAAGCATTCATACTTCTCAAAATGTGAGAATATAAAATGCAATCAGTTAGGTATTAAAGGCATACACAGCTTGAAAGTTGTTTTTATCATGGAGTCCTGATTGGATTGTTAGTTGTCTGTGGATGTGTTGGGGGAGGGTGGATAGAGCATAGCAGTATGGAAGAGAACATTGGCATTGACTTGCCAGCCTTTGGCCTATGATCTTCAGATGTAGTGATGTAATGCTGCTACCTCAAAGTATTTATTTTTAATCTGAAAAAATAAAAATTTGTAATAAAAGAAGAAAATTAAGTAAAAATAATACTGTTATCACTCCTCAAGGATTATATTTTTATCCTGTTTAGTTTTGTGGCTTACATTACATGAATTTCTTTGGAAAAACTTTTTTTTTACAGACCAGAAAATTTTATTTTACATAATACACAAACAAAAATATTGTTTGTATATATAAAACTAAGTAACTAAAAAATTACATTTATCCAAATACTCTGATGCAATTTAGTAACAATCTGTTTTAATTCTGAGATGTAGGTCACAGAATATTTTAGGAAAAAGGTTATTTATAAAATATTCATTGGCATAACAGTATAATCACATAAAAAGTTAAAAGAACTAGTTTGTATGGCCCTTAGGACAGAATTAAATGTGCAAAGCTTATTTAAGTCTCACAAATGTCTTAGTCTTTTCTCCTCTTCAAAAAAACCAGCAAGCTGCTGATTCCATGCTGAGACCCATGCCCACTGGTTGATGAACTGGTTGTGGCTTCAGAAACTTGTGCTGTTCTTGTGGCCATTTGGTCACATGTGACATCAAAGGGATACACCCTATAATATGCTTTTAAAAAGCAATCATAAAATTTATACTGTTAGTCCTATGATTTATATTTGTTTAAAGATGAAAATTAGTTGAGCATAAAGTAGCAGCACTTATCATTATCAATAAAAATGTAATTCTTAACTAAAATTTCATTTAGATATAAATACTGTCTTAAAATTGAAAGAAGCTTTCTTAGAAGACAACTACATGTCACAGTATGTTTTTATTCTAGGGAATTTGAAGTAGTTATTTGTAATTCAAAGCTTAATAATTGATTCCTCTTCATTTACTGTAGTTTGCCTTTATGTGGTACTGGCTGGGGTTATTGGGAGTTATATAGCAGTTACTATAGGTGGGAGAAACAAGATAAATGAATGGCTAAAAGGAACAAAGGGCCATAGGCAGACTGATCAAGAATCAAATGTTGGGGGTCTATAAATGCACAAACAGAGGACTATTTTGTTTGTGTTGCCAGTAGGCTATACAGCTAATAGAAGATCCATAAGAGTTTACAGGGTAGATGTGAGTATTTGGAGGAGACAAATGTAATACCTTTACCTTTGAATGTAGTACATTTCAAATAACTGTGAAGCACTGAAGCACTAATAAATTGTTTATTATAATCTATAATAATCATAATTGTATCATAGTAATCATAAGTGTATAGCTATGAGGAAACTAGTCTTGAGTTTTAATAAATCATCAGTTTTCTGGAAAATGTATTCATACCATTATTTACTTTGTGTATATCAACCAGATATTTCTTTTTGGATAATTATAAAGATGAGGAGCACTTTGTAGTTTTTAGGACATAGCTTAACTTTACTATTCCTCTTTCTCACAACCAGCCTCACAATCAGTATTTTAATTTTCAAATTAAAATATGAATTCAACATCTCATAGTAATAAAGAGCTGAATCCGCATCTAATCATGGAACCTAATAAAGCTATATTTGAAAGACAATTGAAGTCAGATGACATTTTGCTGGGACTGAATGCAGAAAGAAAAAAAATAGTGTGAACTTGAAGGTTTCTGATTTTGACAAAAGACAACAGTGTTTATAACTAATTTAGAAAATAGAAGATGAGAATGCAGTTTAGAAAATAAACATAAGGAGACCACTTAAAATATGACTATTTAATTGATAAATTATGTCCTGGTGTAAAGAATAGGATTTAGATTGTGGTAATGAAGCAAGATCTGGGATGAATTTAAAGTGTTTGACATTTTTAAGGTGTATGTGGGATAGGGTATTATTGGCATGAGTGATGGCACACTGATTTTACGGTAAGAAGATGAGAAGGTGGTAGGTGTTTAGTGTTTAAGCAGAAATGAGAGGATTTGAAAAAAAAATTTAAATTTTGCTATGGGAGATAAAAACCAGTGATGGAGACAGTACCACCACCAAATCACAGCTCCATCACAACAGTAACTGTAAGGAAGGAAGTGGGTGGATTGTCAGATTTATCTAATTACAGAGAAGTGTGGGAGTAAAAGTGCCTGCCAAATAACTTGTATCTTGTACCTTGTAGTGAATGAGTCCATGCAGCCCAAGTCTTAATGGGTCTCCATATGGAGTGCTTACTCCAAGGAGATAACTAAGAGAATAGGCCAAGAGCAACTGTAGGAAAGGCGCCGAGGTAGTCACTGAATGTGGAAAAGCAACAAAAATTACACTTTGTTTTATGGAGATGTGTGTGTGTGTGTGTGTGTGTGTGTGTGTGTGTGTGTGTGTGTGTGTGTATGTATGTATGTGTATGTATGTTTGGGATATATGTTTGCTCTTGGTTTCTCTGCATGTTCACCTACATATTACTACTCTGAAACCTTACTAGAAGACAAAATACATTCATACAAATCCATCTGCATTTGGGAAAATGTAATTTTCATACTTCACTGCTATTAAGTTTTTACAGTGTATTCCCATTTGTGAAACATTGCAATAGCAACCACATGTACTATCCTCTATATACTATCCAGAATGGGATTGACAAACCTATGAAATTTGAAAGGATGAGGGCCACTTCCACTCTGCCTGAAGAAAATAAATAAGGTTGAATCAGTATTTGTCAATTCTGAGAGTTTAAGATTTTTTTTTCAGTAACTCTTAACTAACATCAAATTTATATCATTCCATTATTTCATAATCAATATTGAAAAAAATAGCACAATGGAACATAACTAAGCCATATAGGAGGTGCTGGTGCTGCTAATAATACCTGATAATTGGGATATTAAAGGTATTTTCAGAGCTCAACCATAAAGGCTTGATCCAGTTGCTTTATGTGCTTCTGTACTGGCACAATGACTGGCAGGGAAACTAAGCTATCCATTTGGAGGAGGACCACATCATTTTTGTTCCTTTCAGGCATGTAAGAATCCACAACATGAAGATGAATGAGATTCTTTACATCATTGTTGAAAAGAAATGGAAGACAGAGGGAGATCTTTCCCATCTTGTCTAAGCTCTGTTTGGATAGTTCAGCTTTTAGCAAATAGTTTCAATGCTGTTTGTCCTGGATGATAATCTCTTTAGTGGTCTAGTCTGACAGGCTTCTAAAGAGACACCCAAAGGAACATATCTCCCACGCTTGGCCAGGTGGCCCAATGAATGCACACACTGAAATCCTCTAAGCCTGAATGAGAACTGGAAGATGAGGTATTATTTCTCTCATGGCTTTCATGGGCCCCACCTATCCTACATTGCTGAGGACAGGGATGGCAAGAAAAGGGACAATGCCCTGCTCAGAATGGAGGATGGTATTGATGGTGTGCTCTATAGACATATTACCTCATTACCTTGCCTGGCCCAGATTCTGATGGATTTGGTTGAACATATTTCTGGGAGCTTCAGTGCTAAGAATCTATCTCTGCATAAGAGGAAACAAGAAATAAGAGCAACTTGGCAGCCTTTTCTTTGATTCTCAAATCCTGATTCCAAACCAGGGAGCTGGAAATCAAGTACCATGCAGATGGGGAAGATTCATACAGTATGAACTGGTATTTCTCAAAGAAAGCAGATGGATTGAGAAAGCAGATGGTGCTAAGGAGGGCAGATGATGTGGTTCTGGGCTCCAGGGAGGACCACGAGACTCAGTAGAGCACACTTCTTGGTTCTAAGGAGTCTTGTCAACAGGTAAGCTTACCTGGAGATAATAGTGGCAATGACAGCAAGGATGCTCAAGATGGCTCATATAACTTGAATTAGGACTCCTGAAGCCTGCTTGAGAACTGAGGTATTTATTTTTGCCTGTACCTGAACATGTGTAGCTCAGACAGACTCTGAAGTGTGATTCTTCTGCATTAATTTCTAGGATAATTGCTGTCACAGGTATGTACTACCAGACCTGTCAAGATAACATATTTCTTAACTCAAATGTTTCACTAGATGCAGAAAGATGATTTTTTAAGCAATCAAACATTTCAGTTGCTCAAATACAACAACCAAATGTTTCTTGTGCCCACTTTATTTTTGATTCCTATGGAAGTCTTCATTTTGAGCCTATGTACAAATTCTCCCTGGATCTTGAACAAAGAGAAAACACTTTCTGACACCAGATGCTAAGAATCAATAGCTATTTCCCAAAGTTTATAGCATAATTAAAATGTGTAGCAGAAATAATTTTTTCTTCAAACCCTAAGCCAAAGCCTAGAATTATTGACTGAGTCAATGTTATGTGATGGAACATTTTTTTATTGTGTTTATGGATAATATAAAGAAGTTGATGTTCTTTACATGTAATTAGTGAAGATAGAAACACAAGGAAGGAAATATTCTGCATAGCAGCAAAGCTTCCATTGTCTAAAAACCTCTTTAAGGTGTATTTAATACAGATAAATTTATACTGTTTAATAATCATGTGTGGTCAAGTAAAGTTCAAAATGAACATTAATGGTCAAAATATTCCTGAATTTCATAGAACCTATTCACTACTTCTACAGGGCTATCTCATCTCATCTCTAAAATGCCAGGAATATATGCTCTTGAAAACATCAGAAGGCCATGAATGGAGATAAGACAAGTGTGATCAGGATGATCTCTAACAGAAGTTCTGTGTAATTGCACCTGTGTACACACCTGTAATCTCAGTTATCCTGGAAGCTGAGTCAGGAAACCCAGTTCAGGAGTTGTCTGAGCTACAAAAGTGAGTTGAAGGTCAGGCTAAGAAACCTCATCAAATTTTTTCTCAAAACTTAATATTTAGCAAGTACTGGGATATTGCTCAGTAGTACTTGTTTATCCAGAATGAACAAAATATTGGTGACAATCCTCAGTTCCATAAAAAATAAAATAAAATGAAATGAAAAGAAATATGCATATTATATTAGGAAAAAACATTCTCTACTGGCATCTTTGATGATCTTATTAATTTTAATACAGAAATAGAAAGGCCTAAGAAGAAAATAGCATTTAAAATGTACTTATGTACTTTGAAATCCATTTTGGCTCTCTTCTCTTCTTCTGTTCACAACTCTTTGTTCTCCTTCTTCTTCTATTAGATGTAGTCTAGTCTGGCATCTAACTCATAACCCAATAGCTGAGATTTGACGTGTAACTAACCACGCCCAGCTTATGACTTAAACATCTCTTAAAACTGTATGAAATGCAGTGGTCTTTCTGATTGTATTTTAGAAGTGAGCATTCCCTACTTTTCACCCTCAAATTATTATATTATTTCCCTAAGTAAACATTCACCTTCAATGATGATGATTACGATTATTGATGACAATAAGTATAGCTAGTGCTATCTTTTGTCAAAGATAGAGATTACTATAAATAGTACTATATATGACAAGATTTAACAGTCACATCCACTGTGTGAGAATGATTCTTTCCACAGAAGGCTATGTTAGGCAATATAGGAATTAAATGGTAGAGTCAGAGCACAAATCAACATCTGCCTTTCATATGTTTGTGTTCTTCATCATTAATTATAGGATCCTTCAGCTGTCATTCTCAGGAACTTAAAACTCAAGGTTAGAGCATTTTGTTAAAGTAGGTTCACATATAAATTTAATGGTAACAAATGAATTTGCAATTGGATCATTTAGTACTCCATCCTTTCTGTCAAAAGAATACCTGTAATGATAAATTTATACTTGTTTATTTCAGTTTGGAGACATCAAGGTCTGAGTCTATGTTTAATTAGTTGTATTTAGATCTGTAATAAAGGAGCTTCTCAAGGTGGAAATGAGTGTGGAGATAAGGTGTCACCTGGCGAATACTGAAAAATAAAGAAATAAAGAGGAAAACCAAGTGTGCTCTTTTCTATTCAGGGTCAGGGTTTGAATCTTCTATGTGGCTGTGACTGACTCAAACTTGTACTTCTGCTTCAGTCTTGTAGGTGTTAGTACTGTAATTGCTGCATACCCAGCCTCCAACTATGTCTGATATGTCATTCAGCATCTGCTAAACTTTTCCAAATATCACAGATACTTTCTACATACAGATATGTTTCAGGCACTTTTATACATTACAATATACAAGCAAAGATTATATGCTTATATCTAACTTTTATTTCAGTCTTCAATGTTTACCTGTTTAGCAAAGATTGTATCCCACCATATTATAGTTTTCTTCAGTGGTGTGGTGTGGTGTGTTGTGATGTGGTGTGGTGTGGTATGTATGTGTGAGTGTGTGTGTGTATGTGTGTGTGTGTGTGTGTGACTTTGTAAAACAGTGAACCTTTGTCACTTTAGTGATTTGAACAGTAGTCATGGGACTTAGGCATTATATTAAAATGTGTACTTTTGGATGCTGGTTCTGGGAACTTAGGTGACTATCGTAAGTTTTAGTGTTGTATTTATTCACAACACCCTGTTTGGGAAGAGGAACATTTAAGCAGAGTGAGATCTGCTTCTTTCTCTGATAAAAACAAATGGAAAGAGTAATCAGGATCAGACTTCCTTTGTACAAAGTGTATTGACTTGACCAGAGTATTTGGAAAATGCCAATTATCAACTTATCATACAATCCTGGTTAACATTAGACATAGTGATGACTGATTTTCTGAGCTGGTATAAGTCATGTTTCCATCCTACTGGTCATGTAGACCTTCATCTACATTTGATAGATGATTTATATTATTTTTATTTCATCTCTACACATATTCACACATGTAGTCAAGACTTTTTGCCCATTAAACAGACAGAACATGAGCACATTTCATAGTTGTCAACTGCACTTTGCAAGACATGATTTTGTGCAAAGCACCAGGGCCTCATAATGATTTTACTCCTATCTGAGAACTAAATATCAATGCCTCTCCATTCCTCTCTCCCCTACTGATACTTAATGTGCTCAGATACAATGCTTGCATAGTGGACAAAAAGGTAGCATAGGTTTTCCTGGCCTCTTGCCTCCTAAATTGACAGGTTGCATTGCAGCAGGTGTATAGCAAAGCAACTAAGAATGTTCAGGTTGACCAGGCACATGTGATACCACTGCAGCCATTTGTGGGAATAGCTTGTAATGACAAGAATTGGCCTTAAGAGATTCCATTAAAGTTCTTGGTGCAAAGGCAATTTATATGTGTCTATAAAACATCATTAGGGTGAACACTTAAGTTATAAAAATAACCTGACAAGAAGTGTGCATAAATGAAGGACTTTGCAATACAGTTTTTATATATACTTTTAATATTTTACAAGTGTCCTATTTCTATCAGTATAAACAAGGAGCACCTGTCTTGAATGATGTGATCTTTTCTGACACCTAGACATCTTATTCAACTGTTAGGAGGGCAGTAATGGCTGGCTTGTTGAAATTCACAATTGAGGAAAAAAATCAAACATCATACAATGCATTTTCAGAACACTTTTCATCTTTAGTGTCAACCTGCTTTCTGTAGAATGACTAACCTAAAATGTTACAAAATAAATTCAATATAAATGCAATGCATTTGTCTCAAACTTTCAGATTTTTCAATCATCTAATTCGAGGAAGTAAATTATGTATGATAGATTAAATACTTGCTTACCATATATGCATTCTAGTATTTGAGTAGAAGATACAATTCATGGACTTCTAGTAGACTGACCCAGAATGAAGATTTCTATACTCAAATACATTTAATATGAGAAAAGGCATATGGATTACTGTATTCATTGTATTTTCAGAGCAATTTATACTCCCAGTATCATTAAGACAATTATAAAATTTTTACTTATTAAAAATTGTATAATTCACTTTGTACCCTTATATATTTATTAATATATTTTACTGAGACACAGGTGTATTTTCTATTAAAAATAACTATCTTTCCATTTCTAATAAAAAATTGATATTATTTAGTGTAAATGTTTTAAAATAAAGACTGTTGAACATTTTGGTCAACATTTAAAAACAATATCAAAGTAATAATTTGCCAATGGGAACTTAATTGTTACTTCCCATTTTTCACTTGCATAGACCATAAAAACTGAAAGTGTAAGAGTTGTATATATATGTAATATAGAGAAAAATACTCATAGCAAAATAAAAACAATAAAATTTGGGCAGATAGCCCAGTCAGTTTAGTGCTTGTCATGCAAATATGAAGACATTAATTGATTCCCCAGTACAGTTTAAAAATCTTAAGAATAATGGTGCATGCTTGGAATGTCATGGCAGGGCAGGAAGAGAAAAAATGTTTCATAGCCAATAAGTTTTGCCAATACTGTGAATTGTGGGCCAAAGAAAAGCTCTTTTTCCACGCAACAAGAAACTGGGAAACACCATCCAATGAATTGGCACAGGTGACTACTTCCTAAATATAACACCAGTATCACAGACACTAAGAACAACAATCAATGAGTGGGACCACCTGAAACTGAGAAGCTTCTGTAAAGCAAAGGATACAGGCCATAAGACAAAACAACAGCCTATAGAATGGGAATAGATTTTCACCAACCCTACAAGTAACAGAGGACTGATCTATAAAATATATAAAGAACTCAAGAAACTAGAGCCCCAAATCTTGAATAACCGAATCAAAAAGTGGGGTTCAGAACTAAAAAGGGAATTCACAGCTAAAGAATTACAAATGACTGAAAGGCATTTGAAAAATTGCTCAATACCTTAAGCCATCAGAGAAATGCAAATCAAAACAACTTTCAGATAAAATCTGACTCCTGTCAGATTGGCTAAGATAAAAGACAAAGATGACAGTTTATGCTGGAGAGGTGTGGAGCAAGGGGAACACATCCATTGTTGGTGTGAGTGTAAGCTTGTTCAGCCAATATGGCGGTTCCTCAGAAAACTGGGAATCAATCTCCCCAAAGACCTACCAGTATCACTACTGGGCATATACCCTAAAGATGCACATTTGCACTCCAAAGGTATTAGCTCAACTATGTTCATAGCAGCATTATCAGTAATAGCAAGAACCTGGAAACAACCTAGATGCCCCTCAACTGAAGAATGGATTAACAAACTGTGGTACATCTACACAATGGATTACTACTTAGCAGTAAGAAAAAATGATATCCTAAAATTTGTATGCAAATGGATGGATTTGGAGAATACCCTCCTTTTGCGAGGTATCACAAACCCAGAAAGATAAGCAGGGAATGTACTCAATCATTAGTGGACTTTAAACAAAATAGCTAAGCATGTCCAAGCTGCAAACCACAACCCCTGGACAGCTTGGGATCTGAAACACCTTGGACTGGCACCTTGGAGCCCATTCCCTCCAGAGGAACACCTGATCCAGCCCTGTTGTTGGGGCGAGGAAAGCGGATCTGCCTGGAGTGGATGCTGAAGTAATCCACCTTGGGACCTTGGGAACTCCTGCCCTTGTTGGGGAGGAGATAAAGTGATGTGGAGAAGAGTGAGTAACTGGGAGAAGCAGAAGGAGGAAGGAGTCTGAACAAGAGGATATATAGGTAAAAAATATATGACTTTATTCATAATAAAAAAAAGACTCTCAATAAACTAAGTGGACTTATCAGGTGATTGTCTTCTAGCCTCACATACATGCATACACAGGTGCCTATACATCATTCTAAACAAATAAATCTATACAAGCACAAAGGTACACACACAATCACAAATAATACAAAACTGCTTATATAAATACTTTAATTGAATTAGAGATAATTAACTTAAGATTGAATAATAAAAAAAATGTACTTGGTTGCTTTGATGAAAATGAAATGTATCCATGGAGAACTGTGTGAAAATGTAATAAATAAGATTAAATTTAATCTTGCAAAATGTAGAGTACAAAAACATTTTATGTAATTTTTCACAAAAATATTAAATACTAAATGACATTTTTCTATTTCCACATATTAGGATAAGATTTTTTCTCTGGCTCCTGTAGAACAAAATACAATACGACAGTAAGAATATGTAAGTTGAAGGGTCAAACTTTTCTTTCTTTTGTTCCTGGACTAACTACTCTGTACCCCCTTTAATATTCTTAATTATAATGTGTTGCCATAAAATAACATGTTAATCTCTTCAGAGTAAACTAACTTAAATACATACACAATTAAATGCATACATACAAATTGGAAGAAATTTTTCTATTTGTGGGATTTCACCTGCACTGTCTTTAAATACTGATATAGATACAGCCATTAGGATTTTTGAGTGGTTGAGGTTTTAGTGTTTGATGCCTGTGACAATATGTTCATTCAATGCAACTTGCCTGGAACTGTGCAGTGTTTACATTGCTATCCATTATATTGTGTTTTATGAGCAATCTTGTATGAGATAAGATGAATGAAAGATGTTTTGAACAAGAAACATCTTATGTACTGCCTTAGGTAACTTAGGCTACTATATGAAACTCCCATAATTGGCTATTTAAGTAATAGACATCTATTGTTCACAGTTCTGAGAAGGCCACTATCAAGGCACTGGCAGAATCAAATCATGAGGAAGGCTCTGTTTCTGATTTGACAATGGCGCCTTTTTTTGTTTTTTAACCTTATTCTGTTTATGAGAGTTCTGCCTTCCTCCAGATTGCATCAAAACCTAATTAGCCCACAAAGACACTACCTCTAAGGCTCCACCTTAACTTAGCCAGTTACCAATGACGCAAGCTTTATAACAATGTTTGATGCATATAGGGTAGATAGTTATTACCTCTTTCTTTGTTCTCAGCTCTGGCAGCATCACAGAAGATTCCTCTGTGTCCTACAAAGCTGTGACTACAAAAGAAAAACATTAGAGTACATTTCCTTTGGACTTGTATCACACTTCAGATTTTATTCAATTTTTATTATTGAAACATTATAGTATGTTGTTTCTACACAGTATTGTAAATACATTGTTACCATTAAGGCATCATAACTTTTGGTGTCTAAATGTTTAACCATATGTGATGCAGAAAAAGGATGATCAGTTTAAGGAGAATCCTGTGAAGAAAGTATTGAGAACTACAGCTGGAAGTTACACGTAGGGATTTTAGCTGAATATAAGTTTTGCATAATTTAAGAACAGCATAGTTTGTCCGCAAAAGAAAAAGAAAGAAGTTTACTCATAATATGAAGTTGTTGTGAACCAATATAGTTCAGCATAATTGGAACTATCAGTCGCTTGACTTAAGAGGCTTCACATGTGTTTAACTGTAGAGTTATTTCATATCACTTCTGGAAATAGTGCCCAAGTTTAAAATAATAGCTTTATGTGTAAGCATATGTCATGACATGAATTTCAGAACTCAGCAAGACACACAGGGCCCATCAAAGTTGGTCTAGTGTCTCATTTTTGAAATGCTATTAAAATTAAATAATAACCTAACAATATCTTAAAAGATAAACCTATCTAAAATACTTCAAAGGAAAGCCATGCTTACCAAATTAAACCCCATAAAATTACCACATTGAAAATTACTGATTGGAAAGTTAAAGTTCAGATGAAAGATTTATTATCAATGCAATTGTTTCACACAAATCTTTTTTTCTTTTTATTTGTTAGTTATCATATTCTGGATTTGGCAAATTACTGAATCATTCTTTAAGAACATCTGTGTCCTATTTAGATAAATGTGTTAAATCCTAAATTTGAGTATGTTACTCTGGAAAACATATTTGAGGTTCAGGTTTTATTATTCTTTTCTTACAAAATACTTTTCTTTTGGTGGCTACTTTGTATTTCTCTTGTTAATGTGACTTAGAGATTAAGTATAATAAATCTACTTTACTAAAGAGCACCTTGTCTCTAAACGGCTTTAATTGCAAAGATAAGGAAACTCCATTTTGTTTCCTCTTAATCTTGTCAAAGACAGACTGTAGGTAATCCTCTTTTTCCCTAGTTTTATGCAAGTTGTCCTATAGCTTAAAATCTGAAAGAACCAATGTAGTGTTTTCAATGACCTTGTCTTTTTAACACATATACACTTCAATATTTACTGAATTATAACATACTCTTTTAATTTTATATATAACATATATATATATATATAAAACATAATCTTTTAATTTCTTGGCCATTTCTCATTAAGCTACATGTTTCTGTCACAATTTTTAAATGTGAATTATTTTATTATCCACATGATTTTCTGAATTTCCTTAAATTCCATTTTCATAAATTTAGTATTATACTTTGTATAAATAATTTTTTCAAGAGCATGATAAAATTTACACTCACAATATTCTAGAGGGTTCCCCACATTCAAAAGAATAAAAGCAAAAATCCAGAGTCCCATTTATCTTATAACTATCTGTAGCAAAACTCCTGTAAATTGTGGGTTTTGTTTAGTCCCTTATATTGCATCCCAAACCCATTCTCCCAGGATGTTTTCTGCTCATTCACTAGCACTGCTCTCCTCAGAAATTACTCCTCCCTTCAGGTACCTCTGTGTGTCAGTAGATTTTCATTAGCGGCTTTGGCAGTGATGACCAAGCCATTCTCTCTTTTCCCTTTACTAAAGCTCTAGCCTTTTTCCTGTTGCCTATACATTTCTACTCTGTCCTTGTCATCTTTTGTTCCTCCAGCCACTTATGCTTACTTTCTTAGTATTTCAGTGTCTTGGGGTTAGCCCTGGGTTGTATCTTCCTTCTCCAGGACTTCTCAGGGATATCTTATAGGCATTATGCTAATTGCCCTCAACTTTTCATTTTTATTCCTGATCAACCTTAGACATATAAGGCAAAAGAAATGTTGTATATTTGATAGTGTTTAAAATGTGCTGTGCTTCTATAGCAATTGACTCTCTGGTATCCCATATTTCTTTTTTTCCCCCATATTTCAAACAAGAAAGTTTTCCCCAAAGTTTTTTTAAGCCAATGGAAAAATACTCTGCTCCAGATGTATACATATTTTGATGCTTCTCACAACTTCACTAAGGTTATACTGTAATAAATTGCTATCTCTTCTTGTTAGGAGGGCTTCTAGCTGTTGACTCTATGCCTATTCTTATATTCAGTGTATACAGTAGACATCCTAGAACATTTCCAAAGTAATACAACTCATTCAGCTATATTTTTCAGCTAGCTATTCCCCTACCTATATTATTCTTTTCACAGATGTATATCTACTTGATAGAGATCCTTCACTTTCTTAAAAATCATGCTTGTAAAGAATGTTAGATTTATTAATTTTTTATTACTGTTGTAACAAATAACTTCAAATGTAACCTACTTCAAATAACAGATATTTATTATTTCTCAGTCTTGGAACCCCAAAATCTAACATCAAGATTTGATATGGTTTGTTTTTTATGAAAGCTGTGAGAGCAAGTGTATTGCACACCTTCTCTGCTAGATTCTGATGGCTTCTGGTAATTCCTAGAGCACTTAGGCTAGTAGGCTTCAAATTCGGGCTGTTTCCTCTCCATGACAGAATGCCAACTCTTTTTATTTATTTTTTGTCTCATCATTTGTATTCTGAGTGTTCCTCTTTTAAAGAAACATTAGTGAAAATATTTCATACAGTATGTTAGGATCATATTCCACCCCCTCGCAACTCTTCTGAGAATATTTCCGTCTTCTTACACGCCAATTTTATTCTCTCTGTTCTTCTTTTCTCTCTGTATAAAAAAGAATAAAACATAAATCATAATCAAGCCATCATTCAAAGTGAAAATTAAACAAACGAGAAAGAGAGAGAGGAAGAGAAAAAAATTGCACCCCACATCATCCCTACCTCACCCCCAGCAAAACAAACATGAGACTGGTATCAGTTTTGTGTTGGCCACTACATCCTGACCACAGGGCTTGTCCTGGAGTGTGGCTCATATACCCAGTGACACTCCATTGAGAAAAGCTGATTTTCGCCTTCCCAGCCAGTATCACTTGCAAATAGCTTCTTGGTTAGAGGCAGAATATTGTGTTCTTGTCTACATTTCTTCTAAGAGCATCTCATATTGGACTAATGTTTCACCTCAAATCAAGGATGAGCTTACCCTAGAGATATTTAAATGTCAAGATTTGCTATAGGTAGCATGTAAATATATCTTTCAAAGTGGTAGCCATTGTTCAATTTATTATTAGTCTGGCCCTCACCTGTATTTACAATTGCAGTGCAATTCCCATTGACCACTCCTTTAATGCTGTCTTCCTCCCTTCCAGTTTTAAAAACATGATATAGAGATTAAGCTTTTCTGAGAATTAGAATATTTTATGTTTTATAACAATTATATGTCTGAACTTCAGATTATACACAGAAGTCTGTGGTGATCAGGAGAAGTTATCAAACCTCAGTGTTTGTGAATTGCTCACATCATAAGCAAAATACATATAAAGGTAGGGTTAATTCATGTGAAGTCAGGTTTATCTCCATATTTTGTGTCAGATTTACAAACAACTTTAAAACAAATGTTTTCTTAGATAATCATTTACCTATTTGTTCTATCTGTAGCTTAGTGTTGTAATAGTTGGAGAGCCGTTTGGTTTTAAACCTATGAGGATAGAGTCTTTGTTAGAGTCTAGCCGACATATACAGCTAGAGAATCATTTTTGCTTTACAAATTCTGCTGGTATTGATACTCTCATGAATGTTCTTCAGAAATTGAATTCAAAAAGATCATTTGATAAGCACATGATACTTATAAAAAGAATATCATAACATAACATTCAGATTTTCCCTTATACCTCATTTCAGATGCCTGTGTTTGGGAGAAGGTCTTTGGTTAATGAGGATCTGTAAAGCAAATAACCAAATTATGTAGTAATTTATATTTATTTTGAATAAAAATTTTTTTAGTCATGAGTACAACATTCTTCTCTTTAAATGTCTTTTTTGCAATAATTTAGTAAAGAATCATTTTATACTTCTACTAAGATGATGTGTATTATATGACAGTATACATAGAAACCATATCATTCTATTTATACTCAAATTATTTGAATTTTTAGACCTCATAGTATGACCCTAAGTCTCTTAATATGTAAAGTCTTAACTTTTGTCTATGAGTTGATATCTTAATAAAAACAAAATTCTCAAAACACTATGAAGAGCTTTTTAAAAGTGGTGTGGTGACTTATATAGGAGAAACATATTATTTCTAACACTATGTCCTTGAAGAATTGTTAAAAATAAAATAATGCTTACATGGGGATGTCTTATATGTCAAAGTTCCTTGATGGTGAGAAAGGAAGAGACAAGTGAAGATGATGACTTTATTATTGAGATATGGGGAAATAGCCATAGTCTTCCTCTAACTGGAAATTAGATAATCATTTGAAAGCTGCATTGTTTTTTACATATGTTTTAGATACATTGATTAGAAAAGGAAAATGTTTCTAAATAATGCTGACTACAGTAAAAATAAGTGGTGCAAATTTACCGTGTGATTCCTAAGGGCCTCAATTGCTACCCAGCTGACTTTTTTAGACACCCATGTTTTTTGTAGATTGTCATTTCATTGCTTCTACCCCCATTGGCCAGCCCTCTTTCTGCCAAAAAATAAAGCACCATTTATGTAAACAATAGACCCACATAGAAAGATATTTGAGCCATTTTTGTACTTTCATTACACCTATGCTCTTCAATTAACATCAGTTCTGATGCTGCAGCCCACAAGCAGTTCCTGTTTCCTGACATTATGCCTGAGTTCTCCACAGCCCAATTTCCACTATTATAGCTATTTTGATCACTGTTTGGAATGCCACTGGATGTATATCAGACATCTTTTACAGAAGCCATTTTTCTATTTGAATATTGTGAAATACAGAAGCAAATATGATTAATGAAATGTGATTTTAAAAATCTTGTGAATCTTGTGATCAGTATCATTATCACTCAGCTAAATAGTAAGAGGTTTCTTTCTCTCTCACTCTCTCCCATCCCTCCCCATGTGTGTAAATTTGCTTGCAACTCTGCATACTGGGTGTGTGCACATCTACTCAGAGGGCAGGGGCAGAAGTCAGCTTTATTTGAAAGAACAGTGTGATATCTACATTCATTCTTCTGTCTTCTGGATACCATCTGTGGTATATATGGATGGATACAGTGATGAAAACATAAATAACATAAATATGTCTTCCATGGGTTTGCAATTTAATACAATGTAATGAAAATCTGACAGTGAATTAGTAATTAACAGTACACATCTGCATGTACATGTAATCAGTTTTATAAAGTAAATTATGAGATCGTGAGGTGATGTGGTAATGTCTGTATGCTGTGAATATCATTACTTGAATAAAGAAATTGTTTTGGCCTGTGTTTGATGTCTGTAGAAGTAGGTGGAGGAATCAGAGAATAGACCCAAGAAGGAGGGTGGGCTCTGAGAGACTCCATCCAGCTGCCAAAGAAGAAGCATGCAGGAATACAGGTGAGGTAAAAGCCATGGGCCACGTGGCAGAACAGATTAATGGAAATGGGTTGAATTAAGATGAAAGAGCTATCTAGAAATGTGCCTGAGACATAGGCTAAACAGGATGAAATTAATATAAGTGTCTGAGTCATTTTTGTGGGAAAAAAGTGGCCACAGGCAGGTCTGGCCTGGAAAGGGTCAGAAATCTCATGTAACATTGAGGATTCTGAGATGAGTGAGGATCATGAGACAGAGGCTGAGGGTGTGAGAATCCTGGTGTTTAGACAGAGATTTCAGGGCAGTATCTTTAGAGTTACCTGAACTCTACTTGATAGAAAGAAGTCAATAAACCCTAGAGGGGAAAGTTCTATTTCAAAAGAAAATCCCATGCGATAAGGCCCCAGAACATTCTAATACTATGAAGGTTGGTAGAGTGTCTGGCATGTTGTGAGCAGGAAAAGAGAGAAGGAATCAGTGGGCAGGTATGGAACTTTTTTAGAGTCTCAGGATTGAATTAAACACTGAGTAAAGAAGGAGGCTTTAGCAGTGTCAAGTGTGAGATCGCTGAGATCCAGCTTGAGGGCCAACTGTGGCTATTACATAGAGCTGAAAACAAAATCAAATAAAGGAACTCCATGCTATGCTGTCATGTTTATAGTTTGCAATATTGTAAAATGGAAAGTCCAATGGGCTGTTTTCTTCTGTGTACTCAGTGGAGTAACACTAAACATTAAGTCTATCACTGGGAAGCATACTACAGATATAATTCATTCTCTCTAAATGTAGCACAGGTTAGAATGCTTTCTAAAGAATATATGCTAGAAAAAAAAAACTGAATGACCAGCATGTAAATGAAATTTAGTGCAATCATCTGAGAAAATAAAAATTTTTAATCTTTATAATGGAGATGTGAAATAAATGAGAACAGTGTTTGCAATGAATCTTTATATACTTTTCTCCACATATTCAGTGTTCATCATAAGCTCAGTGCTTCATGGTACATGTTAGTGATGAATTAGGCATTGAATTATTTTCAAAAAGACTTTGTCCTTTTATGAGAAAGTATTCTACTTATCAAGTGTAACATCTTAATTAGCTACAAAGTTCTGCTTTTTGTGGTATTTAATGAACAGGACTATTGTTTGGGAGATAGTAGAGAAAAATGTTCAAAATATATTTTTGGATAAACAGCAACTGCAGGTAAAACCACAACGTAGTTCACATATTTATTCAGAGGGTGTGAGAAAGCAATGGCTGGTGTGTTCTCTGTAATAATACTCACGTCACAGTGTAAACAGCTGAGCAGTTAAACCACTAGACATTTTACCAAAGGGTTCACTTACAATCCCAGGTGGAAAGGCAGTGTTTGGCAAAATAAAAAAAAAATGAAGAAGTTTTGTATCCTAAATTGGGTGCAACAGCAAAGGAAGCTTGGTTGACAGTCTTCATTCTCTTCTTGGCAATAACATTTCACAGGGCAAGAAGAATTATCTCTCTGGCAGTATGAGAAATAACTCACTTCTTCCTCATCAGACTGTTAGAACACTGGAGCAACAGTGCCTCAAAATTATTACTTGCACAAAAATGTAACTAAAAACTAAAAAACAACATCAAAGCAAAGTCACAGAACCAACAATGAAGACATCTTGATACCCAACCCTTTTTACCAGCACAATATTTCCTAGGCTTAAGACCTGGGATTATTTTTGAGGTCACAAAATAGCAAAATAGAGACTTCCCTTTTACAACAATAATAAAAATGAATGAGGTAGATACATTAAAGCCTACACATTCAAGTCTTGCCCGTCTCCATTTTATAACTTTCACAATGATAGGGAGTAGGTGGTGTGAAAAATCTTCAGAACTTGTAACAAGGAAATTAGAATAAAAACAGAAAGATACCATATGGTGTTAGGATTCTGCTCTAGCATCTGAAGCCATGCCTTGCCCTGAGATCTGATGCCAAGCCCCAATTCCCATTGCCTCTCTCTCTCTCTCTCTCTCTCTCTCTCTCTCTCTCTCTCTCTCTCTCTCTCTCTCTTTCTGTTTCTCTCTCACTCTCTCTCCTTCCCTCCCTCCCTTTCCCTTCTCTGTTGTTATAACAGTATCTCTCTGGTATAATAA
The DNA here is from genome assembly GCA_004025045.1 of Sigmodon hispidus. NCBI lineage: Eukaryota > Metazoa > Chordata > Mammalia > Rodentia > Cricetidae > Sigmodon > Sigmodon hispidus. Next base: position 45,973 of record PVIH01006437.1, read on the forward strand.
TAAAATCCCTCTATGTAGAAACAGCCTCTAAGTGTCCCCTGCTTCTCACTGTGTTCCCTGCATAGGGCACCAGGCCTCTCCATTCATAGACACCTGCCACCAGCTAACTGGTTAAAGTGTTATTGTATCATGCCAGATCAAACATATGCTCCCAACAGGTGGATCTGCAGAACTGTTCATATAGAATTCAGTTGATATTTCTTTAGTGCATTCTGTGCTAAGGGACAGTCCAGACTCATTGTACCACTGTACCTCAATTCACTTGCCTCCTTTATTTTATAACAAAATTTGATAAGATTCATTTTTATCTTTTTGTGTTTTACCCTTTTCTTTATTTTTTTCATTACTTCAATATTTAAACTATAAAATATTTAAAATAATTATATATTTGATTTTTTGACTCATGCTATAATTACTCTCATCATTTTTAGTAAATCTGTTTATAATTTGCATATAAAATTTCTGGTGTTGTTTTCTGTATTCATCATAGTGACGTAAGATTTTCTCATGTAGTCATAGTTGATAAATACATTCATTCAAGAAACTGCTCCACAAGCTTGTCCACAGGCCAACCTGGTGGGACATCTTTTTAACTGAAAATTACTCTTCCAGAATGACTAGCTTGTGTCAATTTGACATGAAGATGACTGACATACAAGTTCATTGGCAAGTGCAATGGTCGTCAGTTCACATGTAAACTTTGTATACCCTTAATGTCTCTAAAACACTCTCACATCTTTCATCTTTCAAAGTTGCTCCTCAGTAATTTTTTTATAACCAAAGCTTCTATTTCACATATGAAGCATGATAGATTTGCTCTACTCCTTTTGTGATGTAATCTGAGAGAGACCTCACTTCCAAGGAGCTTGATGTGCCGACCATGGTCATTTGGAGAATTTATTTCATAGTGCTTTCCAACCTTGTTCTCTGAATGTTTGTATTCTGTACTCATTCATGTTCCATTGTCGAATGTAACCAGCATAAGTATATAATTATATGCTTTGTTTTGTTGGTAACAGATTTCAAGATGCTCTATTATTATGGTGCTATTTGAATTATATTTACTGTGTCAACATCAACATATATTAAGCTGAATTATTTTCATGGCTTAATGTGAACCCAAATTATTACAGTGATTTCAGCTTGAAAATATTGTGTGAAATTAAAACCATTAGATTCTTTCTGTTCAGACTTGATTTCAAAATCCTTATAATTTTTAGTTTGGTTTATTAGATACTATTGGAGCTCTCACTAGGTATATTTATTTTGAATTATATGAAGCCAATTTATAACAATTTCAATACAGTTTAGAGTTCTCACAGTAGTTGATGGCCTAGTAAAAGACACAGGCGAAGCAACTGGCTAACTATGCTAGAATGAACAAAATAGTTCTTCAGATTTCCTGCTCCACAAAAGACTATGCTAGAAACCCTAGGCCTATAGGCTGAAGAAGGATTCTGTGATGTTACCGAGAAACTTTGGATGACTGTGTGGCAGCCAGATATCTCTGTCATTTCCAGCATTTGGAAGTTGTTTGCAATGCACTTTCTGTTTACACAAGTAATTTTAAGTCCTTCTGTGGTTTGATGGGGTTTAAAATTAGATAGTTATAATTACAGTTTTGTTGGTGGCCATAGTGCATCTGTGGGCATTAGTTGTGACCTACTGTGCTTTCTTCATCTGTAGCTGAGCCTATCCTGGCTTGAGGAGCTTTAGATTTTATTTTTTATGTTTCATGTATTTTAAAGAAAAAGGAAGTTTTATCACTGTATGGGTTTTTGTTGTTGTTTTTTGTTTTTAGTTATCCTGAATGTTTTGCTTTTTTTTTATATAAAGTTTGATATTGATTTTCAAAAAAAACAATAAAAAGAAAAAAGTTACAATAAAAAGTAAATTAGATATGAAATATTAGATTCACAGAATAAGATAGATAATATTTTTTTAATTTTGCCAAATACAAATAGACTAGATATTATAACTATAATTCTTACTTGATAGAATTTTAATATGTTAAGATTGAAATCTTCCTTTTGGTTACACAGAAAAGGGGAAGTCTTCGTTTCAAAGAGAGACATGTCTTAAGTTCAAATTTGCTCAGCTCTACATACTTTTAAATGTTTCATAACTTCAAATATAGAGAAGGTAAATTATTTATCTAATTCTGCTTAGCAACCACATATATTATCCATAATATTTCATTATCAACATTTCAGGTTGACCCCACTGATAGTGTCTCAAGACATGATTCAGGCTCACCAGCACCAAAATCCATGTTAGAAATCCATGCTCTATATATTTACTTCTTTCCAGAAACAATAAGAGAAGAATCACAGATTGATATATGTATTCCTAGTCTCCAGGAAGACCTGCTTTAAAAGTATTTCACAGTTGTTTGTTGTTGTTGTTTTAATCCTGAAAAAAGGTATTTTTATCCATTATAGTTATCATAGAATTCTCATAAAATTCCAAAAATGTTCATTGTAACTGCATGTAAATATCAAGAAGAAAGAGAAACAGAAAACAGCTAAAAGAATTAATTGACTTCTTGGAAACATTCTTCCACAGAAATAGATGGCAATTCAGCCTATCATGTCAATTATTAATACTGTGTTCCTTAGTGCACTGACTGGAAAATGAGATATTCTTAGTCATCTGGCACTCAGTATTAGATCTGATTTAAGGCTGACCTTTTTTATTCACAAGGAACAGTAAGTCAAGGCAGAAAATTTGAGATACAAGAGCTCATATGGGACAACTTTGCAGCTGGGCAGTCACAGCAGAGTTGCCATCAGGAGAGGAAGCAGGAAATTAAAGACAGATGATAGACCCCCATGGTTAAATAAAGATAAGTATGATTCCCACACTCTTTGGTTTGTTTTTATTTACAATCCTATAGAAGAAGAAAAGAGAAGGTAGTTTATAAAGGTTATAACAACTTTCTCACCTAATATACCAACAAGCTGTCTGGGTTACCTATCAAAATCTAAAGTAAGGAAATAGCACAAGGAATTCCAACTTTGTAATATAAAAACACCAAACCATCCAAAAGGCAAATTTTGTTAAGTTTATGTTGGAATGATAGCAGCATATGAAAGAGAAATGTGGTTTGAAACTTAACAGAAGTATTTTCTATAAAGCAGGAACCTGAAGGACCATCTTAACTTGTTCTGGCAAAGATATGGTTACTGTCCTACATGTCCTGCATGTCCAGGTTATGCAGCATACTGTCAAGCTGTCAAGGCAAAAACAATTTCTTGCTCAGTAGCTAACTTTTGCCACAGAGAAAGTAAGCTCCAAATGAAATTTCTTCCATATTCATCATCCTCTTGAAGTAGATTGGTGCTGCTAGGAGGAGACCTGTCTCACTGTCCATAAAACTCTAAGATCTTACAACATTTTAAGTGACATATTCTGTATGTCTTTGAAGTCTTTGAAGATTACCTATCTCACTGAAATATATTTGTGAATATGTAAAAAATCTAACATGACTATAAGTTTGATTATCATAGATAACTAATTATTAATCTGTATTTCTTAATTATACATTACAACTTTAAACAAGTTACATAAACTATACATTAAACAAGAATAGACATACATACAGTATAAGAAAATTAACCTTAAATATGTAACAATAAACCAAGATCCATACCAATTTGCAATATTTTGAGATTAACAATTGTTTTTTGAATCAAAGTAGAGTGAGTAATGTTTCTTTAGTCATTTTCATATTATGTCCCTCCCTTTTTCCCTAGAAAAAGATTGACTATGACCATTAGCTATTTATAAATAATATTTAGAGAATTGGAGATTAAGCTTTCCATTTCCATTACTACTTCCTGCTGTTTAGGGGTACTGACAATCTTATCAGGGTCTCAGCTGAATCATTTTAGTAGGCAGCCTTGAAGCTGATGTGGCCATATCTTCCTATCAGAGATTTTTAAAGGGGGTATTTTTTGATCAAACCTCATTTTCTTTAATCCAAAATAAATCTACAACCTCTTATTTTTCTGGGTAAATAAAAAAAAAAACCTTCTTCTCTAAAGTAGTATATCTTTTGATTTTAATTTTAAAGTCAAGTAATTTATGAAATTTATAGGTCAGATTAATGCAGCATTATTTATTATCAAATGTCTCTTAGCAGAGCTTGCTACTTCCTCTGTAGTCAGTCAAAAACTCAAAAATGATACAATAACATAGAATATCCAGACACTTTTCTATCTTTTTGTAGCATATATATACTTATATTTGAATATATGTGCACATATATTGCTGTCTTCCTTGAATGACTTTCTTTATCCTTTTTTTCTTTTTCTTTTCTCTCCCAAGCCTATAATTTTAAACATAATATAAGCCATTTAGTGATGTGGGAATGTCTTTCTGTATGCTGTGAAATAAAGTGACTATTTTGGCCTTGACATGCACTCTAGAAGTAGGCAGAAAATCAAAGCATAGATAGGGAAAGGAGGGCAGAGTCAGACAGAGACATGATCCAGCCAACTCAAGAATCAACATGTACAAATAACACAGGCAAGCCATGGGCCACATGGCAGGACAGATTAATGGGTTGAATTAAGATGCAGGAGCTAGCTAGCAATATGCCTGAGCCATATGCCAAGCAGAATGAAATTAACATAAAAATCTGTATAGTTTTTTGGGGAGGAATTTAGCATTGCTGGTTCAGATAAGTGGTAGCTGGCAGATCCATATCCCAGCAGTCTGGGCCAGAAACCTCATTCTACAATTTAGAGTATTTTATTTCTTTTGAATCTATTTTACTGAATATCTCTTATCTTTTTCTGTTACTGACCACACCTCTAATCAGCTAAAGGATTAAAGTCTGGGCTATGGTAGTTTGCCAGAGGTACTGGCAAGAACCATGTTTACTACCCCAACTCTGGAGAATTTTAGGGTTCACACTGTTACTAAGTAAAGCCTTGTGGCCTGCTGCTCATGAATTCCTTTTAAGTATTCGGTAGCAGGGCTTCTTAAAAGAGTCATACTTTTTTTTTTTTTTTGGCCCTAAAGCTGAGTCAGGAAGCGTGACTTAAAGGAGCCGGACTTCTGCTCACTGCTAGCAAACAGATATCACCTCAGAAACATTGATACCAAAATGACATCTTTGATTATGTTTTCTTTTTGTCTTTAAGAAGAGAAACCTTAAATCCATCATATACAGCTTGTTCTTTTATTGATGTTGTCTTGAGACTTCGGGAACCAGCCTTGTTGTAATTTAAGATGCACTCCATAACCCCACCATTTTGTAGTTCAAGCCTACCAAGACCCACATAAAGATGAAACTAGAAAGCTGCTTTTTTATTTGTTTGTTTGTTTGTTTTCTCTATTTCTGTGTTCTAGAAACCATTTTAAACTTTCTCAGGCATTTTATGTGTTTCTTGTTCCATGTTGAAATACCATTTTTAGCCAGATGTTTCTGGCTCATTTGGCCCAAGGTCTAAACCAGCAGTTCCAATAATCACACAAAGGTTTAAGTTAATTACAGATTGTATGGCTTATGGCTTAGGCTCATTATCAGGTAACTCTTACAACTTAAATCAATCCATTTATATTAATATATGTTTTGTTACATGGCTCATGGCTTTACCTGTACTTTTACATCTTGCACTCTTGGTGGCAGCTTGCATCATCTCTGTCTGATTCCACCTGCCATTCTTCTTTATAGAAGCTCAGATTTCTTGCCTGTTTGTAAGGTACCTTGCCATAGTTCAAAACAGTTGATTTTTTAACTAACCATTAATGAAGCATATTCCCAGCACATAGAAAGACATCTCATATCAGACTCTCAAAGTCTTCATTTCATGAGTGGTTATAGCTACTAAGGTGTTTTTACATAAAATAAATTGTATCCAGGGAATAGCCAAACAAACACTAGCATTTTGAAAAAATATAACCATGTAATGACCAAGTCACGTAAGTAATATTAGCATGAAAGGTGTTATATAAAAATATTATCTTGTAATGAGAGTCAGATGAGTAATATTAGCATAAAAAATGTTTTATAAAAAGTCATCATGTTAATGTCATTCTTCATATAAACAAATTGAAGGAGAACAAAACACATGATCATATCCTTAGATGCTAAAAAGTCTTTGACAAAATCCAACACTCCTTTAGAAATAAGTCCCAGAGAGCTCAGGAACACAGGAAAAATACTTAAATATAAAGAAGATGATTTACAAGGAACCGACAGCCAACATGAAACTAAATGGGTAGAAACTCAAAGCAATCCCACTAAAATCAGGAACTAGACAAGGGTGTCTTGTCTCCCCTTATCTATTCAATATAGTTTTCGAAGTTTTAGCCAAAGCAAAAAGAGAGCAAAAGGTGATTAAGGGGATACAATTTGGAAAACAAGAAGTGAAACTATCTCTATTTGTAGATTATATACATAAGTGATCCACAAAATTCTACCAGGTTATACCAGGGAACTTGTACAGCTTATAAACACCATCAGCAATGTAGCAGGATACAAGATTAACTCAAAGAAATCAATAGCCTTCTTATACACTAAAGGTAAAAGGGCTGAAAAAGAAATAAGGGAAACATTACCTTTTATAATAGCTGCAAATAGCATTAAATACCCCAGTGTAACTATAACCAGAGAAGTAACAGATCTGTTTAAGAAAAATTTTAAATCACAGAAGAAAGAAATTTAAGAGGATATAAGAAAATAGAGAAATCTCCCATGTTTCTGGATAGGTAGGATCAACATAGTAAAAGTGACAATCTTACCAAGAGCAAACTACATATTCAATGCAATTCCCATCAAAATCTCAACACATTTTTTTATAGACCTTTAAAGAACAACACTCAATTTCATTTGGAATAACAGGAAAGCCAAGATTGCCAAAAAAATTTTGCTCAACAAAAAAACTTCAGGAGGCATCACCATTCCTGACTTCAAATTATACTATTCAGCTACTATAATAAAAACAGCTTGGTATTGGCATAAAATCAGATTTGTGAATCAATGGAATCAAACTGAAGACCCCGACATTAACCCACACACCTATGAACACCTGATTTTTGACAAAGAGGCCAAAAATATTCAATGAAAAAATATAGTATCTTCAACAAATGGTGTTGGCATAACCAGAGGGTAGAGCATAGAAAAATGCAAAGATATTAAAACCTATCACCCTGTACAAAACTCAAATCCAAGTGGATCAAAGGCCTCAACAAAAACTCAGCTACACTAAACTTGATAGAAAAGAAAGTAGAAAATGCCCTCCAATGCATATGCACAGGTGACCACTTCCTAAATGTAACACTAGTAGCACAGACAGTAAGAACAACAGTCAATAGGTGGAATCTCCTGAAACTGAGAAGCTTTTGTAAGGTCAAGGACAGTCAATAAGACAAAGGACAGCCTACAGATTGGAAAAAGATTTATACCAACTCTACAAGTGACAGAAGATTGATGTCTAAAATATATAGAAAACTCAAGAAACTAGATCCCAAAGCCCTAAATAACCCAATTAAAAAATGGGGTTCAAAACTAAAAAGGGAATTATTAGCAAAAGAATTACAAATGGCTGAAAGGCACATGAAAAAATGTTCAACATCTTTAGCCATCAAAGAAATGCAAATCAAAACAACTTTGAGACACCATTTTACACCTGTTAGATTGTGTAAGATAAAAGACACAGATTACAGCCTATGCTAGAGAGGTTGTGGAGTAAGGGGAACACTCCTCTATTGTTGGTGGGAGTGAAAGTTTGTTCAGCCACTCTGGAATGCAATATGGCATTTTCTCAGAAAACTGGGAATCAATCTCCCCAAGGATCCAGCAATACCACTTTCAGGCATATACACTAAAGACACACATTTGCACTCCAAGAGCATTAGCTCAACTATGTTCATAGCAGCATTATTCATAATAGCAAGAACCTGGATTCAACCTAGATGCCCCTCAACTGAAGAATGGATTAACAAACTGTGGTACATCTACACAATGGAGTACTACACTGCAGTAAGAAAAAAAAAATGATATCCTAAAATTTGCAGGCAAATGGATGGATTTGAAAAATATCCTCCTTTTGTGAGGTGTCACAAACCCAGAAAGAGAAGTAGGGATTGTACTCATTCATTATTGCACTTTAAAAAAAAAAAAAAGATGTCATTGTATATAAGAGTTCAAGGCTAGAACACAGCTAAATGACACAGTGCTTCACTTCTGCACTGATGACACTTGGCAGGGGTTTGGGTTAGGAAAGTCTTGTTTTGTTTAAGGGTCTGGCCACAGGGAGTTTAACTAAGCTCCAGTAATTAAATGATTAGCATAAATGCTTTTTTTTAATAAATGGGGAGATCATAGGAGTGGGTATGAAACTGAGAGGACTGATAACTGAGTTTGATTGGGTGCATGATGTAAAATCACCAAATGATAAAAAATTTTAATAAATATTATCATGTAATGAATGTCATGTAAGGATTATTGGCATGAAGGGTGTTTGCTATATAACAGGAACATGTCAATTAGTCGAGTTGAAAAAGAAGTACTGTTAGTGATGCAGGAACACAAAATATTGAACTTTTCTGGTAGAAAATATAGAAAAAAGCACTGAAGAATAAGCAAGTGTGGGTTGAGAGGAACCCAGGCAGAGGATGAGAATTAGCTTCCTAGTACCCATGTAGGGCAGTTCACAAAAGTTTGTAACTTGAGTTCCAGGAAAGGAAACACCCTCTTATGTCCTCTGCAGACACCCACACCTATATGTACATCAAACACAGAAATACAAATGAAAAAAATTTAAATCAATCATTTACAGAATGCAGATGTGGTAAGAGTAAACATGGAGAAAATAAGAAAGAAAGGCAATGAAGGAATAATCCATTGTCCTTGGGATTGAAGCTAGTTTGTCTGGGATGGAAAAGTCAAGAAAATACTAAAGCATAGTTGGAAATAATACCTATCACCAGACCATTTTGAGAATGCACATAGTCATGAAGTAGTGTTGTTCATGTGCCATTGAGCTGGTGTATGTGGCTAAGCATTAACTATCCCTATCTTTATCTTGCTTCTGTGGATTATTAAACAAACCTGAGTTAAGAAGTTTATTTACAAAGTGAGGTCTTCACATTTTGAAATCTACCACCGTGAACTTTGTGCCAGATAGCTGCCTCAGAAGGTACGAGTGCTTGAGCTTGATCAGTCCCCAGCCTCATATGATAGAGATGATAATTTACTCCTGAAAGTTTTCCTTTGACCTCAGCACATGCATGGTGACATGTGCTGTCCCCTACAAAATAAGAAAAGAAATAAATAAGTAAATAGTTTCAGTGGTGCTTTCTGGTCATTATTTAGTCAATATTATGTCAATGAATAAAGGGTTAGCAATGAGAAAATGATTTATTATACTACCATAAAAATGCCTTCTTTAAATATTATTTAACTGAAAAACTAGTACTACCTAAAAACCAGAGATATTACATATGCATGCTGGTACCATCGGAAATAAAAGGAAAGTTTCAAAATGAATAAAGTTCATTAGGTACTTAGTACATTTCCACTAGATGGGAAAATTTATTGATATTAACACTCCTAGTATTACAGTGACAAAATAATTTTATTATATTAAGGAGCAAACTAAATTTACAGTAATATTAAGGCTGTAAAGATATACCATGCAAAGTAACAGATATAACTGTGATGTTCATTAGTGCTATTAGTAACAAAAATATTGTAAGGTTTTACAGGAAGCAGGATATAAAAGAGAAATTGATCACTTGTGTTGGAACAAAAGTTCAGATGTTTGATTACGTTCCATCAAACACATTTTCTCCTAGAAAATACATAATCATAAAAGATAACCTCAAAAAAAGAAAAATATTTAGGCCATTCATACATTCTTGATGCACATATGGTAAAAACATTCCTTTCAAAGCATAATACAAAAGCTAATAATTGAGAAATAAACTCAGCAAAGTAAACGTAAATCTTTTAAACACTATTTTAAATTCATGTTTTATGTATTTTATTTTACTTAGGAGGAGTTGGTCAGTCCTAGCACCATATACACATACAAAAAAAAATAACACTCAGCAGAGGTACTTGTTTACAAATGATATTTTTAAAAAGATGAACAAATTTCAACATATATTTTTAAGTTACATCAAAAATGATTATTCATATTGTTTATCAAAGTTAAATACAGGAGATCCTAATTTAAAAATAACACTTTTATTAATTGCATTATTATTTATAAATCAGGGAATTATTTGTAATGTAATATAAAGATTTCATTTTACATATTCTTATGTATGTTGAATATCTTGAAAAGAAATCAAAATGAAAATTAATTTTGTAGCCTGGTGGTATTGGTAGTTAACATCATTAATCCCAGCACTCAGGAGGCAGAGACAGTCCTGAGTTCAAGAACAGCCTGCTCAACAGTGCTAGTTCTAAGACAGCAGAGATATACAGAGGAATCCTGTCTTATCTATTGTTGTGTGTATGCTGTGGTGTGTGAGTGGTGTATATGTGTGTGGTCTGTGTGTATGTGTGGTGTGTATGTGTGGTGTGTGTGTGTATGTGATATGTGTGTGCTGTGGTGTGTGTGTGATGTGTATGTGTGTGGTTTGTGTGTATGTGTGAGCAGTATGTGTGTGGTGAGTGTGTGATGTGTATGTGTGTGATATGGTGTGTGTGTGGTATGTATATGTGGTATGTGTGGTGTGTATTTGACGTGTATATGTGTGATGTGGTGTGTATGTGTGTGTGTGGTGTGTGGTGTGTATGTGTGTGTGGTTTGTGTGTATGTGTGTGTGGTGTGTATGTGTGTGTGGTTTGTGTGTA
>PVIH01006437.1:56891-111352 GCA_004025045.1 Sigmodon hispidus
GTGGTATGTGTGTGGTGAGTGTGTGGTGTGTGTGTGGTGTACGTGTGTGTGGTTTGTGTGTATGTGTGTGTGGTGTGTATGTGTGTGGTGTGTGTGGTGTATGTGTGGTGTGGTATATGTGTAGTATGGTGTGTGTGATGTATATGTGTGTGATATGGTGTGTGTGGTGTGTGTATGAGGTGTGTGTGGTGTGTATGTGGGTGTGTGTGGTGTATGTGTGGTGTGTATTGTGTGATTTGGTGTGGAGGGGGTTTGTGGTGTGATATATGTGGTATGGTGTGGTGTGTGTGTGGTATGTGTTTATGTGGTATGTGTGTGGTGAGTGTGTGGTGTGTGTGTGTGTGGTGTGTGTGTGGTGTATGTGTGTGTTTGCATGTTTGTGGTATGATGTGGTATTTATGTGTGTATGTAGTGTGTGTGTGGTGTGGTGTGTGTGTGGTATGTGTGTATGTGGTGTGTGTATGGTATGGTGTAGTGTGTGTGTGTGATGTGTGTATTGTGATGTGTATGTGGTATGTGTGTGTGGTGTGTTGTGTGTGTGATGTGTGTATGTGTGATGTGTATGTGGTATGTGTGTGTGGTGTGGTGTGTGTGTGGTGTGTATATGTGTGATGTGGTATGTGTGTGGGGGAATGTGTGGTGGTGTTTGTGTGTGTGGTATGGTGTGGTATGTGTGTGGTATGTGTATATGTGGTATGTGTGATGTGTGAGTGTGTGTGGTAAGTGTGGGTTGTGTGGTGTGTGTGTTTGTGTGGTGTGTGTGTGTGCATCCAAAGGTATATAAGGTGTTATACCATCTTCACTTGTGTCAGACATTCAACTATTCAACTGCATCTTTGTTAAGCTCAACATGGTTTCAACAAACATGCTGAGGACTACGAAATTGTATATTGACTGTGGTAATCTGTTCAGATAATAAGCAGCGAGTGCTTGGCTTATTAAAATAAACAGAGAGAGAAAGAGATGGAAGGAGGGAGGGAGGAAGAGAGAGGACATTGACAGGAGAAGAGCACAGCAGTATCTCCACACAGATAGCTATCAAGTAAATACAAATTATGACAAGAGTGTCACTTTTCATATTTTTAAAGAGATCAAAAATAATAAAATCGAATGCTATTAGGAAAATTTAAGTCTATAGCCATACCACCCTGAACGCACCTGATCTCATCTGATCTCAGAAGCTAAGCAGGGTATGGCCTCGTTAGTACTTGGATGGGAAAAATTAAATGTAAACCATAGCCAGAACAGTCCTTTGCCAGCAAATTGCAAATACAGTAACTGTACTATCTCAGTCTTTTTTTTTCACTCCGTGTTCTATTTTTTGGAAATTTACTTGATGTTTCTAAAATTTTGTGTGATGAATATATGTTTATTACTGCTACAGATTAGACTGAATATGATATAATTTATAGCTAAACAGAATTCATTTATATTTTACTAATTGGAAGATATTTTTATTATTACAATGACTAGAAAGTTTCTGGAGAGGTAGCTCAAGATTAAGAGCAATTGCTGCTCTTGGCAATGGTCAGGTTTCAGTCCTCAGCACCCTATTGGTACCACAACATCTTTCATAATTACAGTCCCAGGTATCTGATGCTCTCTTTTCACTGATGTTGAGGGTATGTGATATGCACTCTGTGTACTTACAGACATTCAGGCAAAACATTATACACGTAAAATAAATAAAACTTCAAACTAAGAATTGAAGATAAAATGGATAATAAGTAAGTAGATTTGTGTACACATTCCTATGGCTATAAATATATATAAGGATGCATGGACTTGATTGTGTTAAATGAAGATTTAAAATTCAAGTATAATATGTGTCTTATACTCACAAATTATGAAACGTTTATGGTGAAAAAGCCTAGTAGCATAAATTAGAAAGTATGTTAGTGTTTATTCAAATTATGATTTAGGAAGAATTTCTATTTTTTATTCTTCCAAGGTATTGTTCTATTATTTTCTAAATTTAGATGAAATTAATAGGGGTAACATATTATAGTATAGTAACAACTGTTTAATTATTAATTCGTGAGTGAATCTGAGTTACCACATTAATGAGTGGTTTTTAAATAGCTGAGAGGTTGTGAGTGTAGGACAATTTAATTAGAAACAGCATTAAAGTCATTCCTTTAGATTTTCTAAGAAAGATGAAAATCACAAGCTGTATTTTTGAATGGTGTTGAAAATGTGACTCAAGGAACTTTGTGTGACCAACATATTAAGAGCCTAAATCAAGCTATTCTTGTTGAGATTTAAAAATGATTTCTGTGTGTGCCAAAGACCCAGATTACTTCATTTTCAAGTTCAGAAATCTGTACAATTCTTTTCATTTGTTATACTGAGCCCAGACACTGTCCACTGTTCAGATAAGCACCATAGCCCACTGTTTCCCACAGAGCTATTCTTTGACACTTTACTACCAATTGTGGCTTATTTAACTAATCAAGGTAGAAAGACCAGAGTCAGAAAAAATTCTTTAAATCTAAATGATCAAAGATCACAATCAACTTTATATATTGTAAATATCTGAGAGAGAGAGAATATTATATACTCACTCAGTTAAAGACCAGAAAACAGAAGTGCCATGTCCTGTAACAAATGATAGCTCCCCATCTCTGTAGATTTTCACAGCCAGAGCATCCATTGCATATATTTATTTGGGTGTTCTCAGACTGTATAGCTCAGGAAAATAATTCATTCAACATAAGCAAATAAGTGAGGACAGTCTTCACTGTACAGTTAGTGAAGGACTGAGGCACTCATTCCCATAACTGATAAAGCAATGACCATTGCACATAGGCATGTGGTAAGCCTGGAGTAGATAAACTTAGTCCATCATTGTGAAAGACCACTCATCTTAGTAATGCCCCAGCCAAAGTCACATGACAGATGTGTGCAACAGGAAAGCCTGGCCAATCCTGAGCTCCAGTGTGATATAACATGTAATTGATGGGTGTTCAAGATCTACAGTCATCTCTTTATATATCAGTGGATAAAATTACAGACACTAATTCAGAATAAATCAACCTAGGCTTAGGTTCTAGAACCATGACTTAGATTCTATGTAATTGTCTCATTTTTCTGAAATAATTTTAGTTAAATTGTCACTTGTGTTACTTCAAACTACTTCAAATTATTTTTAAAATAAGAACATTGTTACTAGTGGAAAAAATTCCCACCCCAAACACTTTATGCTTATGGAGACAGCATCACAATCATAGTTGCTAACATTAGTTTGAATCACAATTGCAAACACATTCATAATTAATATGGAATTCATATCCTCTTTTATATTAATCAGAATTACCTGTCTAGTCCTTTGTGAAAATATACAGTAACATTAGAGGACACCAGTGCCTGGAGAGATTTTAAGTCTTTTGGAGTCCTGCACTTCTGTTTTACTTAACAGTAAGCTTGGGGATAAAACAGAAGAGAATGTTAGCCACAAGGAAACAACCATTTGAACTGACACATATAACCACTTGAACATAAACCAACTAAATAGTTAAAGGAGATGTAATATAGTCCTTATAGATGATACATAACTACCTTTGAGCTTGAATATTGTTCTCCTTATCTAGGAAATACAGGCTGTTCATTTGTACTAGTTTTTGAAAACCTTCAAATTTCTGTCTCTGTTAATATATAATACATGTTTTATATAGATATATATATATAAAATCCACACATATATAAAAATAATTCTAAATAATTATACATATAAACATTGAGGATTAGACACAAACTTATGTAAATATAATCTTTACTGGGTATTTCTCACTAATAGACAACCTTTGGCAACCAGTGTCTGATTTTTCTATGATGCCATCCATAATTGTGTTATGCTGCCAGCCTTCATGAACAGATCATTAATGCTATTAACAACCCACATGGATACAATTGTATATTGGGTGGGTTATACAGATAGATTTCTTTTTAAATTGATACAATCAGAAGAAAATTGAAAATGAGTCAGTGCAGTTCTCTAACAAAATATCAAATCTTTAATAATTGTCTAGCTTAAGACATAGTAAATTGTTTTATGTTCCATTGTAGTTACAAATGAATACTTAATGATATATTGTGTAAGAGATAGGTTTTGAAATATCAACCATTTTACAGAATTAATCTATTTCTATTTTTACATGAATTATCTTTTTTTTTTTTTAAATGATAGAACTTAGTTGGGAGGGGCTAACCTGAAGCAAAATAATTTCTTTTATCTGTTTACTATTTCAGCAATGACAATCTCTCCTGTTGATTTTTATGTCAGTGTAAGAAGGGCTCTGGATACAGTATCTTCACTGTACTTGGTGTCATTACATCAATCCCTGGGAGTTGGGGAATCCCATCACTGTGTACTGTTAGGGGCATCACTCTCATTTCTTAATTAAATGTCTCAGTCTTTTTATATCCCAAGCCTAAATTAAATCAAAGTCATTTCAGAGCTCAAGAATAGACTAATTCACCAATGGAAAGTGGCACAGAGGAATTATGCACTTCAGATGCAGAATTCAGATTAACCAGTGTCTTTAATATGACAGTGCCACAGAAATTGTAGCTATAAAAATTAGTGTTTTCTTACTAATCCTTGGGATACTAGTTCAGAGTGGATGCACTTGAGGTCATGTATGCAGACATTTCTGAGAGAGTAAAGAAAAATGGGTACAAGTTTTAGTAAGATCTCATTAGATGACAAAATTAGGCTCCTTTCAAAAGTAGCATGCAAGGCTGACTTACAATGCAGCTGATTTCCTGTCCTAGGCAGACAAGTGTGGAAGTTCTCAGGGTTATGTTTTATTCATTCATTCACTTAGTGTCACTCAGTGGTGTGCTAAAAACAAAATTAGAGAAATGAACACTGGCATGTTTTTATTTCATAACAACCAATTCATAAAGCTATGACAATATTCACTGACCTTGAAATATAAATGTAATGAAGGTATTGGTTTCTAGAAAAAGTCAAATATCAAAGTGGCTACAGAAAGATCTAAAACATTTGGAAAACTGCAGGAAAACTCATGGCAAATCCATTTTGTTAAAATCAAGGCATGCTGTCACCCTACTCAAAAAAGTTTCCTCAGTCTTCCTCTACTGCTAGTCTGACTGAACTCAGACTGGTCAGATATGTAGCCATATATAAAGACATAAGAATATCAGTCATTACTGGTAAAACACTGTTACTGTTAGTATAATATGCTTTTTGTAATGTCTGATCACATCACCGATGTTCGGAAGGAGCATGTCTCTCCATTCTTGTCTTTTTGAAGGAATAATTCAGTCAAGAGACATGGAGAGTTTGAAGATATATTACATAGCAAAGCAACAAAAGGAAAGCTAAGCAAAGAAAGAGTGGTGTGAGCTGTCTCAAGGTAGAGAATAGTATAGTAGGCTCTATGTTGTGGAATTTAAATAATTTACAGAATGTATTTAATGTTTTGGAGGTGTTATTTTCATGAGGTAATGTGACACAATTTCTACCTCAAATCCATGGTGGACTCAGTATATATCTCAAGGTATTTCTGCCTATGACCAACACAAAAAGGCAAATTTTAAAACTACTTTGCAAATGATATTATAATGATGTCATGCCTTTTGAGGATGCAGACTGCTAGTGACGTTTCTCTTGCCATGACAAAACACTGTGACTAAGGCAATATACAAAAGAAGTATTTAATTATTAGAGTTTATAACCATCATAGTGGGGATGGCAGCAGGCAGGCAGTCCTGGCCTTGAAGCAGTAGCTGAGATTTGCAAACAGGAGAAGCAAAGATACAACTTTTAAAGGTGGACCTTAAACTCTCTCCCTGTAACACATTTCTATCAAGTCCACACACGCTAAATCTTCCCAAACATCTCTACCAACTGAGGCCCAAGTGTTCAAATACGTGAGTGTAAGGGCCATTATAATTTAGACCACCATATGTATGACCCTTTGTACATGTATGTGGTTGAAGACACAGATGCCTTAAGTTATGACATAGTTGGAACAACTTATCTACAGCTTTATGATCTTTAGTCACACAGGGGGATAACCACTCTCTTAAAATACAGTTACCAAGATGTAGCTCCATCTCTTCATGGCTACCTCATATATAGTTTCTGTGTAGATATGGTCTGAGAGGTCACCCCTCTGGAACTGGTTGGAGCACTTTTAAAAGGTGTTCTTAAAAAGTAGCCTATTGTTGCTGGGGAAGAGGATTTGGGAGAAGTTCTTGGATGCTAATTAAAGCTTGTCAAAAGCTTTTCATCAAGTTCTGCTGCCTTATGCTCTGGTGCACACTTTTTCATTCCTCACTCTTAGTACTTAACTCAATAATTTTAACATTCCTTTTAACCTTAACTTTTATTTTTACCATAAAACTTATGATTGTAAATTTTAAAATAATCTTTTTATAGATAATTTTTAATGTTATTCTTATAAAAATTATTTAAAGCAACCTGTACAAACAAATCTTTGTCATCCTTATTTCACAGTGATACCATTTCTAATATTTTCTTTTTGTATATTTGTGAGGTATGTATGCCACAGGCAAGTGCCATTATCTGCTGAGCCATCTCACAGGCTTGGAGATTTTTAATATGTAAAAGTATGCAAACTGTTTCTTATGGAGTGGTTTGGCACAAAGGCTGTAATCTACTTTGAATTGTTATTATTTTGCTTTCTGAGGAAGGTGGACATGGTTCTTGATTCTCTAGTCTTCCACCTCAGTGTTCAGCTTATAGACTTAACAGTCATCTTGGTTTCAAATATCAGATTATATTATTTCCAGGTCTCAACCTTTGAAAAAACTTATTTCTCTTCATTTTAAATTATAAATTTATTTATAATTTGAACCAATTACAAATCTATTTATAAATTGAACCAACAAAGGAGAATAAATGACACATAAATTTTGTTTGTCTATGAATGAACATAATTTAAACAAAGTGAACTGCATCTTTATTATTTTCATCTTTAAGTTTACTGGCATAGTGCTCACTATTTTGAAAAGTTATATGGTTAGTGTCTTATACTGAGTAAGTGAAGTTAAAATTTTCTACCTTAAATAAAATAAAATTCAAATGGGAGAAATGACCACACACATTATGCTAACATATTCACAAGGCACAATGCAATATACCACAGCAGAAATAAAGAGCTAGCATTTTATATTATTAAATTAATCTAGGAAGATTTCCATCAGGAAGTAGGGGATTGTTTTAGAGTCATTTTTAATAGCTTTAGCTTTCTTATTTTATAAAAAATTTAGGTAAAATGTTATATAAAATGTCAAAACTTTTGGAAAAAGTTTTCACATTGAAATAGATAAAATTAGTAGCCTAGGTTATTTTAAAAGTATCAGCATTTTATTATATTATTCTACTTTGTACAAGTATACTCATTTTCAAATAATTTTTCATCACTATATTGTAAAGTTTTTCGTTCACATTAATGTTTGTTACTTTTATCACTGCTTTGTCATATTTTACAACATCAGTAAGGGAGAATTACTTTTTGTCTCATACTTTGATGGGATATCGTCCATCCTGGAAGGAAGACTTAATTGTTTGGTTGGAAGAAGCTAATCACAGAGATATGAAGAGAGGAATGCCAGTGTCTATATTTAGTTTACCTGAAACACATAAACTTGATCACAAATTTGATTTCAAACCTGGTCCTTAGCCAAGGGGATTTTGGAATCCACTTTCAGGATAAATCTCTTCTCTTCAGTTAAACCTCTCCGGAGATATTTCTTGAACACAATTCAAAATGTGTCACCAAGGTCATTTAAAACCAATCAAGGTGACTATTGAGATTTACCATTATAGCAGGACTTTATAAAGAAAATTTCAGTTGCTAAATATGGCATTGAAGGCAAGCTGAAAAAAAAAAGACATTGTTTATCCTTACTGGAGGGACTCAGGTATGGTTAGTGAAGAAAAGAAAACACTAGTTGAGTTTGATTCAGTGAAGAATGTGGCAATTTCTGACTTGGAAACAGCAGTCAAGGAATTCCACATACAAAAGTTAAGAACTAATATGTACTCTGGGGAGGAAAATACTAGAAGTTGAGTGTAGTAGTTACATTGTAACTATTTGGCTCTCCTACTGGTTAAATAAAAATCTGATTGGCCAGAAGCAGACAGGAAGTGTGGGCATGGCTTCTAGACTAGGAAAACTCTGGAAGCAGAACAGAGCAGAGACAGCAGAGATTTCCTGGAGAAGCAGAGAAAAGAAGTTGAAATGCTGATGAGAAAAGGTACCAAGCCACATGGCTAAACAAGATAAGAATCATGTGTTGAGTTAAGATGGAGTGAGCAAGTTATATGCCTCGCCCCTAGGTCATTCAGTGTAAAATTAATATAAGCGTTTCTATAAGTGTGTTTCTGCTGGTCTGTGGACCTGTCTGCAGTCAAATCTCTGATCTAGGCCTGAAAGTCCAAGCCAGAAACCCCATACAGTAGTTGAGGGTCCTCTTTTCAGTTCACATTGAGCACATCAGTAGTTTGTATCATTGCATTATCCAGCAAAGTCAAGTTTAATAAACTTTTACACTTGGACCTGTGTGACACCCCTTTTATTATCTTTTGTATTTGTTTGCTTTGGTTTTCTCAAAATTGAGACATTACTTGGACCTGTGTGACACCCCTTTTATTATCTTTTGTATTTGTTTGCTTTGGTTTTCTCAAAATTGAGACATTTTGAAGTTGGTTCCAACCAGTAATATAATACCCAGAGCTAAATCTAGTCTGGGTCTTCATTGTAATCCAGGGGTATGTTTAGTGAGTGCTTTCAGAAGACTGACTAGCAGTGTGTGAAAGACACACTGGAACACACATTCTTAGCTACACTTTCATCTCTCTCTTTCTCTTTTCAAGGCTTTAACATCATTAGGAGCAAGCCATGGCTGAGGGGGCTTAATACAGGAAAAAGAAAACAGAAACACAAACACACACACACACACACACACACACACACACACAAATAGAGGCATATGTACTGCCATAATTCCATAGTCTTGAAATTTGTGAGGCTGAGACAGAATGATGACCAGCTGGAAGTCAGTCTGGATTACATAGGAGATATGAAGACCCTGTCTCAAAAACAAACAAACAAAAACAAAAAATAAATCCTATAGAATTAGAATTTCCTTACAGTCCAATTATTTTTCCTTTAAAGAGAATGTATGCTTTCTGAAGAAAATTTTGCTATGATTTTGGAGACTAACAAATATATTTACCTTTGCCTTCAATTGATGAGATAGCGCCATACACTATGATTTAAGGCAGAACAGCTAGAACTGATTTACCTCCCCATTAAAAGTAATGAAAACTCTAAACAGGATTTGAAACAATTCTACCAAGATTTTTAAGCTGGTCCGTGAGAGTAATCTCTCAGATGTGGAAACTCAAGAAGAGACAGGTGCTCACACCTGGATTTTCCTGGGGCAGGACAAGGGAAGGCCCAGAAGAGCTGGGTGCCCCAACTATTAAGAGACATTAATTGGCTAACAAAATATCACCACAATTTATACTCTTTTGTTGTTAAATTTTTCAATTTGAGATTCAGTCATTTTTTTTTTTTTTTTAAAAAAAAAAAAAAAAAAAAAAAAAAAAACCTTCCTTTTCTTTCTCACCCCCCTGCTGCTAATCATTCCACATTCCTTTTTAAAGTCAACCATACCTCAGGCATTGAAGTCCCATGTGAGTGCCTGAAAAGCACCTTTACGATGTGGCCCTGGAAATATTGGTTGCAAGCACCTCAACCTTGAAAGATATTTTTTTCAATTAAATTGTTAAGATGTGTTTTTAACGTAGTACTTTCAGAAAAATCTATTCTCCTTCAGACAGGCTTACAGCTATCTTCCATTAGAGCCGAAAATTGACTTTTTAGCCACTGACACTTGACAGGATGTTTATTTTCCTGTTACAACAATTGTCAATTGCCCCACCAATTTCTCTTCTCCCAGAAATAATGAAGGTCAGCTGAGATGAACTATACACTCTGCAGCCTCTCTGACTATTTCTTTGCTTTCATATTTGGTCCTGGCAATTCTCTCATTTTCCTTAAAGAAAAATAAATGTGAATGCTCAGGGTTTCAGAAGTGCTCAGGAGGTGGGACAGCAGGAAGAAAGAGGAGTCTGCACATCATTCTCAACCTGACAACCAAAACTAGCATTTGACCTAGATGGAATGGCAGTCAGCACTGGCACACTTCCCATATTTTATTACTATTATTATTTCAAAAAGCTCTTCAGTTTCCAGATAAAATATAACTTTGAAGTTGCTAAGATAACTGTTTGGTTTTTTTTCCTACTTAGGAATAGCAGAATAAATTAAGTGAAAACAAACAAACAAACCCTCCAAACTTCCAAAAATTATTGATACATATGTGTCCTAATATAGTCATAGGTAAATACTTTACTGGAGTCCATGGCCCAACAATGTATGGGCCACATAATCAAGACAATGGCTGTCAGTCTGAGCTCCTTCTTTAGCAATCTAATGCAAACAAGTGAAATGATAGTACCCTCCCTTTTTAAGTTTTGCAGGGTTTCTGTAATTGTTAGCTTTATGCAGTTTCCTAGTTAACAGCTTTCCTAAGAAAGAAGCTTAAGGCAAATTTGTCATAGATATAGTGAAATCTGAAAAGACCAATTGATGGTGATGGTAGGCCTCTTGCTCAGTACTTTGAATAGTACATTGACAGTTTCCTGTTATAGTTATTCCATGATACTTCTTTCTATTGTGATCACATTAATTTCTCATCATGGTGTGGTAGAATTATTTATGAAGTTATTTGGAATTAATAATGATTGATACATAATAAACCTGTCTTTCTGTTTCCTTTCAGAATATCTCAATAAAATCTGACACATAAATACATTAATACCTATGGCATGTCATTGTCTTTTAGATGTTCATGTATAAATTTTACATAATATTTATTAATTTTCTCACATTATATAACTCTGGATGGACAGATAATTTTATTTAAGCTAGGCTGGACAAAAATTTGTAGCAGTTTTCGTGACTCAGCTTCTTGAATACTGAGATCACAGGTGTGTTATGATGCCTGGCTCCAAAATTTAAAATTTTTAAACTTAGTATAAACCTTTCAGTACATAACTGTCCCTAAATACTACACATTTCTTGCAATCAATAATCACTTTTGCCATGAGAGTAGGAATGACTTTATGTATGAACAGATTTGGAAGACCTTTCTCCATATGTTATTTTCACTGTGTCTCAACAACCATCACAATACCAAGTAACCATTGTTCCAAAAGAAAGCCATGTCCTAAATTCTATCTTAAAAGTACTGTTTCCTAAATCTTGTTCCTTATGATTCTTTATGTGGTTTGTTCCTTAGGTGGCTTTATTCAGGTGTCAATCATTCCTCAACATCCTTTCAAGAAAAAAAAAACAAAAAACAAAACAAAACAAAAAAAACCCGCTTCAGACAAGGCTGTTAACAAGACCATTTGTTCTGGATGCACTGTGGAGGAAGAACCACATTCATCTGCTTGTCATTGCTAACTCCTTAGTCTTGCTCCTGGACATCTAGTGCTGATTTACTAGATACACAGACTTCAGAGAAGTTCTGGACCATTGTAGGCTCTGGCATAAATTGCTGTGTTCTCTGACACATAGGCTTACTTCTCTCAATCTAGACTCCTTATCTCTAAAGTGGGATCAGATGTTGATTGATTCAGTTATTATTTGAAGATGAGGCTATATCAGGGGCTGGAGAGATGGAGCAACGTTTGATGCACTGGCTGTTCTTCCAGAGGACCTGAGTTCAATTCCCAGCATCTACATGTCAGCTAACAACTGACTGTAATTCCAAGATGTAACACCCTTACACAGTTATACATGCAGGCAAAATGCCAATTCACATAAAATGATAAAAATATGTATTTTTTAAAATAAGAAATGCTATAATATAACTGGTATTGAACAAATACCATGTTCTTTTCTACTTTCATTATATTTTCCTATTAAGTTAACATTTCTTCAGTGACAAATTAGTAAAAAACAAAAAAGTGCTTTTATCTATTATAATTTAACTGTTATCATTCTTAATGTCTTTCAAAATATTTTAAAAATATTGAATTAGAAGATCTTAGTCTGACTAGATAGTGAGTTTTAAAAAACTAGATCAGTTCACAGTGCCAGACCAGATGAGGAAAATTAAAATTCTAGAATTAATTTTATAATAATTATCAAATCTCAATGACAAGAGATTATACATTTTATTTGTGTATTTTTTCTCCTGGATTTATATTTTTTACATTAAAAATTAAATGGTATTATGCATTTCCATATTTATAATATTTTGATCACCAAGAGAAGGCAGAGAGAAAGAAACCTGAAATGGAGTCTTTTGAAACTTTAATTCCATGTCCAGTAGTACACCTCCTCCTGCAAGGCCACACCTCCTAAATCTTTCCAAACAATTTCACCAGTTGGAGACCAAATATCCAAATATTTGGCCTATGGGGTCCATTCTTAGCCAAATTACCACATGGAAATATTTTGTTTAAATGTTGTTTTCAGCCCATTTTACTAAAATATAGATAAACTGATAAATCAATCATTTCAGCTGATTAACAATTAAATTGTAACATATAGTATTTTAGTGAATTTAAGAAAAAAATATCAGAACTTTGGCCCAATTCCCATTATAATCCTGTGGTATTGTTTTTCTTCTATATGTGATATTGTAATCATTTTTAAAACAAAGATTTAAATTAAAAGCAAAGGACTTTGTGTCTAGAGACATGAGTCAGCAGAAAGAGCACATAATCCTTTTCATGAAGAAGCAGGTTTGGTGCCCAGCCACCCCAGGGACTTTCAACAGCCTGTAAACTGACTTTATTTTTCTAGCCTCCACAGGCACTCACATGCACAAAGCATTCTCACAAAGGGACACATAGGCAGACAGACAGACACACACACCAAAAATAAGTAAATAAATAAATCTTAATTAAATAAGTGGCCCTTATGCCTTATAATGCATGACTGTAATCCTATCAATGACAGAATAAGATGCTATAAAGTGAACTTGTCTGAGGAAGAAGGAAGGAGAAAAAATGAAAAAAAATATATTTATAGTGTCTCATAGCATTTTGAATCTTTCCTGGTATTCAGTTTTGCTTAACATTTTCAAGATTGTTTCAGCTTTTTGGCCTTCCTGTGTATCTGTGACTGGGAAGGGTAACAGGCCATAGTTCTTATTTGAAACTTTCTTTGTTGTATGCTGGAAGCTTTTTTAAGAATTAAGAATTTGAATTAATTTTATTTCAGCAATTGCTTCCAATTTCTTTCAAAATTTAAATTAATATAATTCTATAAAGTGAGCAAAGAAGATTGAATTTTTACATAGTCTATTTTAAAGAAATTTTATTTTTGTATTTTTAAATCCATCTTTCATTTATAATTCTCTACCAGCCTTGAATTTAAAAAGGAACCTGATGAAAAGCCAAAAAATCAAAGGAAAAATATTTGTATCATGATAACTTTAGCTAAAATACATTATACAATTCATAGAAAAAGGATGATTAAAATGCTAAGTCACAACTACAGTTCAATGACACTGAATGAAAACTTGGAAGTGAATATGGCAAACTAGATCTTTTATATTGTTAAAGACAATTCTTCATTTTACTAACATAGTCTGTAAAAATAATCCCCTGGTTTTCACTTTAGGTGTGCCAGAATACTGTGATCTCCTTATATAAAAGAAAATATACAATAGGACCCTGTTTATAGACAGACCATAAAATTATCTTGTTATTTTCTTTTTTTCTTACTTGAACTTTTTCCTATGTCAAATATGATGAACTATTTGGGACCTATATATTATGGTTTATTAAAAAGCAGTTGCCTTCATCCACACTCACCTTTCTTTTAGACCTATTACTTTATAGGAAACATTCTCAGGAAAGTACATCTGGGTGTGGTGGCTCATTCTTGTAATGGCAGTGCCAGGAACTGCTGAATTGAAAGGATTGAGGGTTACAAGTGAGACTTACACAGTAGAAATTATTTCAAAACATAGTTTGTTTGTCTTTTAAGCATTTACTACTATCTGAAAAAAATGTATTTGTTCCTGGAAGATTTTGAAATGAAGATTTTCAGTAATTTCTCAAGATAAATTGATATCTCATTTTGTGTATTTTAAAACTGAAAGGGGCCTGGAGAGATGACTCAGCAGTTGAGACTGTATGCTGCTCTTGCAGTATCATGGTAATTAATCTGCCATGAGATATCACTCTCGATCCGTCCTCCACAAAAAAAGCATATAAAAATCCAGGTGAGCCACGGGCTGTGGGTCACGTGGTAGAAGATTAATAAAAATGAGTTAATCTAAGAAGAAAGAGCTAGCTAGTAATAGACATAAGACATGGGCCAAACAGTTAAAAAAATATAAGCATATAATTCATTTCTTTGAGAGACAAAAGCTGCAGGCACAAACCAAATTCCAACCGCTGCCGTGGGCCGCACCAAGTTACAAACTTCCCAGACCCAAAACAGGCGCCAAAAAAAAATTTTCTACAACATTGCAGAAGATCAGAGACTACAATGCTCTTGACCCACAATCACTTGCATTCACTTATATGCACATATTTAAGCATACACACATGCATGCAATTAAAAATGAATCTTTAATGTTTAATAGCAAATATCAAAATTAAAATTTTTATATAAATATTTTATAGTGTATGTTTATACTAAATACTTATAATGAAAGGAATTATGCTATTAAATATTAAGAACCATATTTTAATGTATCCATTCTTATTTGTTTTTTGGCATATATTTTTTTCCATTTAAAAGCACATTATTGGGGAGCTCTTAGAATGCTTATTAAAGTTTATCAAATATAAGAAATGTTTTTAGCTAAAACAACATTTAAGAAGTGATTATAAAATAGATTGTTTTGTTATAATTGGATGTAATAATTTAATATGTTGAATCAAGGTTTCAGGCTGTCTAAAATAGCAAGAATAAGAACACATTAGACTTGAGATGTAGAACTGCCAATTAGGAGACATATGTATGAGGCCCAGGATGGCAGGTTTTATTTACAATCCCAGGTGTTTAGCTACTCAAGACTGGAGGATTTGAAATTGTGTTCAGTCTGGCAAGATGATCACATAAATATTGAGTGAGGCTGGCATATAATTTCAGTTCTGTACAAGGGATTCAGTTTTATTTTGCCCCAAATAGGCTACTACTACAACAAATAACTACAAAAAGCACTTGTCATGTGATTATTTTAATGTAATAAGTTTTAGCTAAACCAAGTGACTTGATGAACTCAGGGTATTCTTCTCCTATCAGGGCAAAGAACAGGGAGCCCACTGCACCTGCAGCTGGTGGCCAGATTCTATCGTTTAGTTGATTCTCTTATGTAGGACCCAATGCTTCACTAGCTGATGCTTAGTCTGAAATGGCTCAAGTTTTTCTTAAGAAAGCAAACTCTCTTTTGCATGTGATTAGTCATGTTCTCTTAAGACAGCAAACATACTCTCTTACATGTCATTACTCTTCATTTTCACATATGGGACCTCTGAACTGGTGTTCTAGCAGCTCTGATGTTTTCTTTTCTATATGATGAAGTCATAAACCTAAGCCAGGTTCAGGAGTGAAGAACACAGTCATTACCTGTCAGGCACTGTAGAGTTTCAAACTGTGTGGGAAGGGAAGGAGTAAAGGATTGTGCCAGTTTTCATAATATGCTAAAACCCTTTCTGTTAGCTAATGTTAGGTTGTATTAGTTACTTTTTCCACTTGTACTGCAAAATGAACGACAGAGAAATTTAAGGTAAGTGAGTTAATTTTCAGTAGCTATACAAGGAAGAGTACAATGCATTAGGACAAGGGAAGCACGATGGCAGAGGCTGAATGTCTGTTCTTGGGACAAATTCATCCAACAAGCAAAGATTAGCGAACACTGATGCTCAGAGCACTTTCTGCTTTCTACCTTTTGTTTAATCTGCCCCTAGATGGTATGATGGGAATCCCCACTTTCAGGATAGATTTGTCCTCCTTAGTAAGTCACTCTAGAAACACCAAGATAGACAAATCCGTAGATGTGTTTCCATTGTGATTGAAAATCCCCTCTGAATTTGACAATGAAGATGAACCATCAACCATTTCTAGGAGAATATGTGGCAAGAAAATTATGTGCTCACTAAAGGTAATTAGTTTGATTCATTTAAAAGTAAACTATTTAACCCTTCTAAAGTATTCTTTTTTTGGTTACAAAATTTTATATAACTACTCATTTAACAGCTTTGCAACTTTTTGTAACTACTAGAATTAGCCAGACTAAAGTATTTTTAAAAACTGATTTAATATATGCAGCAACAACTTATTTCTATAAGAATTATTGTAATTCTCTATAAGTAACTGGAATATGAGTATCATCAGGCCATGAACATAGGTAGCAATGTTTGTTTATTGATGGGCCTTAAATTTAGTGTGTGTGTGTTTGAAGAGAAGTAGAATTAGAATATTGTTTTTAATTTGTCGAACAATACAGTAATCAGATTTCAGTTCTAAGATGTGTTCTAAGGCCCCATAAGATTCCTTAATGATTTCTCATACAGAATCAACCCATATATGCAAACTTCACATAAAACACATTTAAACTTAATGCCTTTCTACCTCAATAAAGCATGTATATCTAAATACAACCCTAAGTTATACTGTTGACATAACATTTCCAGTTGGGGATAAACGGGAGATTAGCATGGATTTCTATTTTCTTCTTTACAAGTTCAGAGCCTGAAGCCTGCTTTCTGTCAGGACCTTAGCAATTTCAGAATGCTCTTGTTTTTCCCATATGTCAGTCTTTCTTCTTTCCATTTACAGGAGGCACTCTCTGGCTTCTCCTTGGAATATCATTACTTTGGTTCTATTTATGAATAAAACCATGTTTACCTAAATGCAATGTGACTATTAACTAACAGATGAATCATGAAAATCTGAACAAAGGGGGAATTCCTACTCCAAGTGGGCC
Source organism: Sigmodon hispidus (assembly GCA_004025045.1). Taxonomy (NCBI): domain Eukaryota; kingdom Metazoa; phylum Chordata; class Mammalia; order Rodentia; family Cricetidae; genus Sigmodon; species Sigmodon hispidus. The sequence continues at coordinate 73,920 of PVIH01006437.1, forward strand.
ACTATTCAGAGCAGTGTTCAATTTGAAAATTATAAATGGTTTTATTTTAGCAATTTTCTGTAGATGACATTGGATCCTGGGTAACCCAAACAAGAAGCAAAAAAATTACAGAGAAATGTTTCTAGGGGTGAAAGTGGGGGTTGGAAAAAAAGGTGTTAGTGTTTCATTCACCATATAATTTCTTATCACATCCAAATAGATATTATTTATCAATATAGTTTCTTAGGTAAGGAGATAAAAATCATTCAAACTGTACAGAAATGCACTTAGTCTGTACCAAACACAGAAATATAGAATAAAAATTACTATGTTCTGCTGAAATTCTTAGAATAATGTCTTCTAAACTTTTGATAGCATTGCATGGTCGATATAGAATGTAAAACTTCAATTTGTGCACATTTTCAGAAGTGAGCCAATACTGAAGACCATGCACTATGTGCCTGCACAATGATTATTAGAGAGTTTGATGTCATGACATTTGAAAATCAAAGGAGCTGTGCATGACATGGAAGTTTGGGATTTGATTTGTGAAAGCAGTAGAAAATGGAGAAAGTCACATGAAGACTCACTCCAAGATGTTCTGCAGTCTATAACATCGTGTCTGTATTTGAGAACTATAGCCATCATCTCAGTTTTCTTAGTGCATTTTTAGGTAAGTGAGTAAAATGCAATTAAAGGATATAACATATGTTACATATATTTCCTTTAAAAATCTCTATATACTATCTTTTTGATGGAAAAAATATCTTTAAACATTTAAATTCTTGCATTGTTTTCAATAATCCTTTGACTATGAATAAGTTTGAAGATATTCTTCTTGGTTTTATATGTTCTCTTGCTTTTCCAAATATTTACACACTAGCAAATTAGTAAGCCAGTGTGGTTGGTGATCTTCACCCTTTCTCTTACTAGCTATGTACCATTGATCAATTGAGTTGGAAGTTCTTTAAAGCCCTTCAGATTAATCTGGAAGAGTGTGTCTCATAGGCTTTTGGTGAAGAATAAATGTTATGGTACATGTAAGCAATTTAACTTAGCCAGCTGCAGTATTTACTCAACATTGGGTCCTAAAATCTTTGTAGATTAGCCAAGTGAATTATTTTAACTTAGCTATCATTCTTCCTACTGTTTATTGTACAAAGCACAGTCTCTGAGGGAGATCTGCATCCAGTTTCCAAAGGAGAAGGAATGCAAAGAGCTAACATTCACTGCAGTACCTAACTAAAAAATAGCAAAGTGTGGCCGAGAGCAAAGAGAGTCCTCACAGTTTATAACCAGAGAAGGTTTAGTTTCTTGATTTTTATTCTGTGAAAAATAAAACCTTCTCTTTTTGTATCATATGTACTCTTCTTGACTTACTGAGGGCTATTTTGAGTCACTATTGCCAATAATGATAGATGTGGTTATTGTTATTTATCTGTTTATATTAATTAAATTTACTTGAGCAAACTACATGTAATTTTTCTTTGTTTGATGTTTAAAATGCAAATTCTTTTTCTGTCTGTATTCTGGATTTGTGTGAGTCACCATGTTCACCTCTCAAATAAAACACTTTTAACTGAGAGGAAAAAAAATCAAAATGTGATATGAATAGATAGCTTTGCAAAGGAACATATATTATAAACCAAAAGGATAACAGGGATGGCCACTAAGTAAAGGAATATTTGAAGTTCACCTTTGCATGCATTTCATTTATGTTTGATATAAACACAAATATTTTATTTAAAGAAATGCTTGCTATACTATTCAATATTTTTCAGGGGAAGACAAAGGCTTCTTGCATTAAGATGCTTCTGCAGCCAAATCAATCCTAACATATTTTGATTATAAACCCATGTTTGGATCTGACCTAAGATCATATACAGTGTTTATACAATAATCTGCAAGCATCATACAGTCTGTAAAAATACATCAAGTTCAAAAGCAGATATTCATGAAGAGTAATGTGGCATGCATTGTGGGATAGAGCATTCAGACCTTTCTCCTGTTTGTGATGCTTGGAACCACACACTCAGAAGCTTTGAGAACCAGAAGAAATCAACTAACATCTCTGTGTGTTACTTTCAAACCCATAAAATGAGCAACAGTCTAGGAGCAATTATAGTAGATTCTGTTATAACTGCTATTTATGGAATTGTTTATATTTTTACATTTATTTTTATTCCTATTATATATGTATATATATATATAGATAGATAGATAGATAGATAGATAGATAGATAGATAGATAGATTTGGGCATGGCATGTGGGGAGGTGGCATATGACAGGACACATATGTCAAACTCAGAGGGCACACTGTGGTGTAGATTCCCTCCTTCCACCTATATAAGGCTTTCTAGCATCAAAATCAAGTTGCCAGGTTTCTGTGGACAATTACCTTTATGCTCTAAAGTATCTCACTTATGCAAAAATATTACTTTAACTATGTAAAGATGTGTTACATTTGTTTATGTTTCAGAATATTACTTTAACTATGTACAGATGTATTGCATTTGTTTTATCTTGCCTGCCCAAAGCACTTGTTTAGTATAATAAAATGCTGAAAGGTCAATAGCTAGGCAAGAGAGGGTTAGACAGGGCTGGTGGGCAAAGAGAATAAGTAGGAGGAAGAATCTAGGAGAGAGAGAGAAACAGAGGGGGAGGGAGGAAGGAAAGGTGGGAAAGCGAGAGGAAGGGAGGGGAGAGACAGATGGGGAAGAAAGATAAGGAGCTTCATGGGACCAGCCAATGGAGAAGCCCCAGGCAGCCAGACATGAAAGAAGGAGGAAAATATGACATACAGATTGAAGAAAAGATAAAAAGTCTCGAGCAAAATGTAAAGCTGAAGATAAATGGGTTAAAATAAGTCAAGAGCTAGGAGAACAAGCCTAAGCTAAGGTTGAACATTCCCAATTGGTAGTAAGTCTGTGTGTCATGAGACTTACTGGCGGTGTATCTGGTGGCCAAAGAAAAGCTGCTACAATTACAGGCCCTTGTTTCATTTTCAGAGACGGAGCCATGAAAGTTTAGAAAATATCTGTACAGTGTAAGATTATGTTTTGGAGCATAATGGTAGTTTCTTGAAAGTATTTATTTAAATACAAGGATAGAAAATGTGACTTCTTTATTCATAATAAAAAAAGGGGAAAAAAAAGAAACAACAGACATAGCAAGAGGGTGAGAAAAGGACCACAAGACCTCAACTCTGTACAAGAAGCTACAAGGAACTAAGGAATGCTAAGAGTGAGAGAAACAGCTTTCCCCCAGGAAGAGCACAACTGGTTACCCAATATCAAATGGTCACAGAAACACATATGCATGTGTATGTGTACACATACACACATACACACCACACACACACACACACCACACATACACACACCACACATCACACACACACCACATACACACACACCACACATCACACACACACCACACACACCACATACACACATACACACCACACACACACACACACCACACACACATACCACATACACACACCACACATTACAAACACACACCATATTACAAACACACACACCACATACACACACCACACACATACACACCACACACAGTTACACTACACACACATACCACACCACACACACATACAAGAAAAGACTAGAAGAGACCAAGATAGAATATATGGGAGGGCTTAGAGAGAAGAAGGGAAAATGATGTAATTTCATTATAATCTCAAAAGAACTAAAAATAAACGAAAGTTTAAAACACCAAAAAAAAAAAAAAAATGAAGCTGTGACCACCAGAAAAGTCAGACCCTCTCTCTGTCTTGAGGAGCTGCAGATAGAACAGACCTCTAGTTTCTGAAATAAGATGATTCTACTGAACTGCCGTTCCTTATGTGTTTCTGCTTGGAATTCAGGCAGCTCTTTGTGAGTTTAAAAGTAGCCACTGAGATCCTGCCCAAAAAAAACTCCAAAAGTTTAGACTTCTTTTCTCACAAAGGATGGTGTAAATTCAAATAATTCCAATATGTACAAGTTTTTAATAGATGATCCATTACTGGCAAATTTTTACTAGAAGTGAGTTTCTGTTTTTCTAGGATTTTAAACATACACACTGATGTCAGAGCTTTACAATTGATAGAAAATTTAAGGACATGCAACTTTGCAATGGCAGTCCTTAATGGAGGCCTGTGTGGCTGCCTATGGTGCTGCTTTCTCCAGAGTAGAACATTCCATTGTTTTCTACCCTTGAATTGCAGCATTTCCAGTTGCAGCACACTAGCAGCACATCATTAGCCAGGCACCACCAGATCTCAAAACAAAGAAAATGCTGAAACTAAATTTCTTGTAGAAATGAACACAATGATGCCATAACATATAAAGACAGTGGGGAAGTAACACAGAAAAGCCTCGACTAATGTCCTTTATGTCCAGACAGAATATTCATGTTACTTGTTCATTTTACCCTATTTCTTCTATCTTTCCAACCATTGGTATCATAAAGGTATGTGCAGAGATGAGCAAAAAATAAATTGAATATATTAAGATTTAATTATTTTAGACTTACTCACTGGGCCTCTTTGGTATTGATAGCTGGGCTCTCTTATAGATTCCCACTAGATGTTCCATTGACATAATCTAAAAACAGAAAAATGCTGTAGAGTTCCTCTTCTATGGTGTTTTGTGAATTTTATGTAAACTTTAACACTGCATGATATTGGTAAGATTTAGTTTTGAGGCAATGGCTACAGTAATACATTCAAGATCACTGTTAATGTAAAATGTTACTTAAAGTGCATTGCTTCAAAATTAATAATACATGAGGGTGTTTGTTGATTTACTCTTCTAATCATCAATGTATTTTTTACCTTTTTAACTATGAATGATTCTACTAATTAATAAAACTCTTTTTTAAGGGAATTTTTTGAACATTAGGGGGATAGTCATGCTTCCTCTTCTAGTATAACTTATTTACATTTTGAGTACTTGAGAGCAGGAGTGAATTTTTTTCTGCTTCGAGCTACTATCTTGCATATCTATGGTTATAAATGAATCTTCAGGTTACTTCTGAAAATATTTTTATGACCACAGGAGCATTCAGTTATTACACTCAAGTTTGGAAATGTCGACAATAAGTATATACAGATTTTAAAGACTTAAGTTTGTGGCTCTGGGGATGTTCTTATGTCCTCTGGAAGAACAGTTCTTAACTGCTGAGCACCCACTGTATTCAAAAGCTTCAAGAGAGAGTGACTGGGAGGGGTGGGAGGGGGGAGGGAGTTTGAACAAGGGAATATATGGATTAAAAATATGATTTTATTCATATTAATAAAAAAAGAGAAAATAAAGAACATCCACATTCTATGAATAGATTTGCTTCTAGTAGCAAAACAAGGAATTGAAAACAGAGTATTCATTCTGATCAATATATCTAATGAACAATATTTGAGTTTAATAACTGCATGCTTACAAGTTTTTGAAGGTTCTTGTGCCTATATATTTATTATCTTTATATACTGTGTGGAACTTTTACTGCTATTCCTTTTTTTACATTTTTTATTTAATTTTTTGACATACCTACCACAGTATCCCTTCTCTCCCCTCTTCCCAGTCCTCCCCCAGTTTCCCTTCCCCACATTCTTTTCCATCTATTCTTACACTAGGGTAAAGTCAGGGTAGGTCAATACAGTCTGTTATATTACGTTGAGATAAACCCCTTCCTCCAGTATCTAGGCTGAGCAAGGTGTTCGTATGTAGGAAATGGATTCCAAGAAGCCAGTTACTGCACCAGGAATAAATTCTGGCACCACTGCCAGAGGCCCCACAAACTACCCATGCCCTTCAACTATCATCCAGATTCAAAGGGCTTAGTTCAGTCCCATGAAGATTCTCCAGGTGACATAGTTAGTGAGCTCCCAATATCTTGGATCAGCTGACTCTGTGGGTCCACCCTGTGATATTGACACCTTTGCTCATATAATTTCTCCTCCCTCTCTTCAGCTAGACTGAAAGCTCTACCCAGTGCTTAGCTGTGGATCTCTGTATCTGCTTCCAAGGGTTTCAAAATAAAGGTTCTATAATGACAATTAGGGTGGTCATCAATTTGATTATAGGGGAGTGCCAGTTTAGGTACCCTCTCCACTATTGCTTGGACTCTTAGCTGGGGTCATCTTTTTGAGTTCTTGGATATTTCTCTAGCACCACAATGGCTCCCTCTAGGAAGATATCTGTTTCTTGTTCTCACTCTCTGTCCCTCCCCCAGCTCAACCATCCCATTTCCTCATGTTCTATTCCCTTTCCCCTCCTCTCCCAATGGTTGCAATTTACTCAGGAGATCTTAATGTATTTCCCCTTCCCAGGATCAATGAATGACTCTCTTAGGTTCCTCCTTGTTACCTAGCTGCTCTGGGGTTCACCCAGCTATTCTCAACTGTGGTTTCCTGATCCCGGAAACTGTGATAAATATACACATTAAAGATCAAATAGAAATAGAATACTTTAGCATTGTTTCTTGCACCAATGTCCATCAACGATTTATCTACCCACCCATTCTGAACTGTGTATTTAGTTCTAGACCTACCTCTCTCACTAGTACTGTTGCTACTAGCAAGAATATCTGCCCCCACTCATAGCACCTAATGGGATTTACCAACTTCAGCTATAAATAGTTTTATTCTCGTGTTAAAACATATTACATTTCAGAGTTAATTGATTCATTAAGACTAATTACATGTAAAATTAGTAAATACATTTCCAATAATCATCTGCAACTTACTTTTGCTTTTTGTATGTAATTCTTTTTTATTTGCTGTTTTTCATTATTTTTTCTGTATTCATCTATTTACATTGTATTTTGGATGTAGCATCCCCCCATCTTCCCTTTCCATCCCCTCCATTTCACACATCCAGTTCTCACCCCCTAATTCATTCATATTCCATCTCCATCCGTAAAAGGGCAGGTCTCCTATGAGTACCAATAAAACATGGCATATCAATTTGCAGCAAGGCAAAACACCTCCTCTTACATCAAAGCTGGGCAAGGTGGCACAGTTTGAGCAGTGGGGACCTAAAAGCCAGTATAAGAGTCAGAGACAGCCCCTGTTCCACAAGAAAACCAAGCTACATAACTGTCACATATATGCAAAGGGCCTAGGTTGTCTTCCCCTGGGTCGTTGACCCCGTTGACTTCTATACTCCTTTCTCCTCCTCCACAGTATTCCAGAACTCTGCCTCATGTTTGGCTGTGAGTCTCTGCATTTGTCTCAATGAGTTGCTGTTTGATGACTCTCTGATGACAATTGGGCCAGGCACCAGTCTGGTTATAGGAGACTAGTTTGGGCAACTTACCCATCAGCTGTTGCTATGATTCTAAGTTGGGGTCCTTCTGTAGAATCTTTAGAGATTCCCCTGCACTAGCATTCCACCCTACTCAGAAATGCACTCCCCAGTCTCCCTAGGTACTGTTTGCTAGTGCTACCCTCCCCCAGTCTGATAACTCAGGTCCCCATCTCCTCTGGCCCTCTGAGCACTCACCAAGTCTCTTCTATTTCCTCTTCCCAGCCAGGAATATCTGAATCTGCAACTTATTTGAGTTTCCATGGAAATCCTTAAATCTGTAAAACTCTCTGAGTACAGGATACCTAGTAGATTTTTTTAATTTCTCTTCTTCTTCTTCTTCTTCTTCTTCTTCTTCTTCTTCTTCTTCTTCTTCTTCTTCTTCTTCTTCTTCTTCTTCTTCTTCTTCTTCTTCTTCTTCTTTTTACAAGGCAATTTCTGCATTTAACACTCCAGGCTGTCCTGGTACTTGCTCTGTAGACCAAACTGGCCTTGAACTCACAGAGATCTGATGGCCTCTGCCTCATGAGTGCTGGGATAAAGGTGTGCACCACCACTACCAGGCTGTTTTCAGTTTCTTATATAGTAATAGTATCAGGACCATGAACCCTTAAGTATTATTCTGTTGAAGTTATGCTACTATAGGTTTAATAATTAAAAGTATTAAGTACCATGAAGTGATGCACATTTCAATTAGGCAGGAGAGAGATACTGTTCAACCATAATCATATCTTTCTTGTCCAAAGAAATGTAAAGCTATTGAGTAGACAAATCTAAATATTAAAGATTAATATTGAAAGAATATTTTTATAAAGGAAACAGATATTATTGTCTATGGTCCTGAAAACTTTACCTGCCAGAGTGGACAGGGTGTGGGACAAAATCTGCCTACAGTATCTAGAAATAGTTGTCGAGTTTCACATGACTGCCATAAATGCAATGTTCTACCTAGAGTAAGCTGCGGTTGTGCTTCTCCATTTTACTCATTTACCTTCACATAGTTCTCAATGTGAAGAGATTTGCATATTCAAAAGCCTCCTGTAATATTAACTTGATACAACTGTAAACATGAAGGTCAGAAAACCAAAGGAAGAAGCTGTATATTTTCATGTTTAATGTTCTAGTTGTACAAACAATCTTTCCCATGGCTGGGCTTTAAGTCAGCCTTAAGGAGGAACTATCATGTAGTTTCCTGAGTATTCTTCAGAGCTGTTACAAGCCATTGGCTGGTGCATCAAACTTTCAAAAAAGTTGCTAATAAAATTCTGGTTTATGATATATTTGACACAACTATTACCAGTTAAAAAGAAAAGAAAAACAGACCTCCATGATCCCTTAGTCCACACTATCACATGCAGCATTTTATGTCTTTGGGTTTGCATTCTACCACAAAGCTCCATAATTGATGAGTAATGGTGGACAGGATAGGAGAAAGTAATGCTGGGAAAAATTTCTCTTAAAAAAAAACCAAAAAAACAGGATAACTGGGTCTAACAGATTAATCTTGTCTCTAAAGATAAAATGAACAAATGAAAAAAAATCAAAAAATATCTTTAAAAAGCTTGTTAGGAAGTACTAGCAGTGGAGTGTAGCTATATCAAGGACTAGCCCTCTATTCAGTGAAGGATGTCCTCTAATCAAGTATGCAGCTGAGAGTGTGATGCACATAGAGGGTGAGAGAAGAACGGGCCACCCACCTGGCCAACTAGATCAGTCAAATCAACCCTGGATATCAATGGGATGCCATATGTTGCAGTCAGTTTTGTTTTGTTGATATCTATTAAAAAGCAGTTCTTTTTTTTTTTAAGGTGAGAGAGGCATAGAGTGGATCTGAACAGCAGGGGAGATAGGGAGAAACTAGGAGGTAGAGAGGGGAAACAATAATCAGAATATATTGTATGGAAAGAAATCTATTTTCAATCAAATGGAAAAAATTAAAGACAACATTGTGTTTTATACTTTGATAACTTCATACATGTGTTTACTGAATTTTGATAATTTAAATGCCTACATTCTCCTCTACTCTTGTGGAAACTTTCTTCCCCACAAGCACCCTTCTATTTAATGTTCTTTATGAAAGTAGTCTACTGAATTTAACTAAGTTTGCTTGTATGAACATCAGTGGAGGTTATTCACTAGAATGTGGTAACTTACTAGTGGCTACATTCCTCCTCACAGTACTCATCAATTGTCCATACCCACTGAGTGGTGTGACCTCATGAGCAGCACATCTTCTTCCTTTGCATGTTGAAATGGTGACAGCTCCATTCCTGAGCAGACATCACATGCATGTTCTTTGTCACAAGTGTATTCTAGCTTCAAATATTTAGGCTAATGTGTTTAAATTGAAACCTCTGTGATTTACATAATACAGGTTCACATTTGTGACTTTAAAATTTTGGAGTTTTTATATGCTATTAATTTTAAGTTTATTTAAGAATATCTTATATAATCAATTTCTTCTAATATGCAAATTAGCTAATAAGAAACTATTTTACAGTTTAAGTTAGTGATAATATTATATAAGTCTCTAGATTTATAATCACTTCTTATACTTTACTGTGTCTTTTTGTTTTTTATTTATTATTTGAAATGAATGACTTTTGAGAAATACTGGACATTGAATGTAGGTTTTCATAAGACACACAAGGGCTCTAGCCCTTAGCTGTACCTCAAGATCATTTACTTTGTATTTTGAAACATGGTTTCACTACTTTTTTAAGGATGGCCATGAATTTCCTCTGTACTCCCTGTGACGAGACTTTTGATCCTCCTGCCATGGCCTCTGGAGTCACTGTAATTAGAGGACTGTGTCTTCTAGCCACAGGTTTATGCATTTCTCTAAATAAGATCAATGGAAATTCAAAAGCCCTGATGATAGGTCTAGCTCACTTTACTAAAAGTGCATGGGTATTTTCAATCATTGGCATAGTATTGTTGGTTTCTGACTTCAACATCACTTTCCCATAATGGTGAAAGGAAAGTGATTATTCATTTTGCAAAACAACATATAGAAAATCAATGTTGCAAAACATATTGTTGTTATGATTAATGACTTATTTTGTCAGGAAAGCATTGTTCTTCATGGTTAAGAATATAATTAATACATCAGTAGCAGATTTCTGTTAAGTCCAGGATGAATGTTCACTCTTCACAAATTCAGGGCACTAGGTAGGAAATCAGTGATGCATCCTGCCTGCCTGCTTTCCACTATGGGCTTGTAGTGCCTCTGACTGTGATTTTGTATGAATCTTCAGGATAGAATTTAAAGGGATTTACTTTGTTATTCCAGATGTATATTGAAAGACTATTATTCCATACTGAGAATTTGTATGCAGAATGCAGCTCTCACTCGTTCGCTCTCTCTGTGTCTCTGTCTCTGTCTCTCTCCGTCTCTGTCTCTGTGTGCGTGTGTGTGTCTGTGTCTGTGTGTGTGTGTGAGTGTGTACACCTCAGGCACTGTTTCTCAGAAACTGTACAATCTGGCTTTTGACACAGGGCATCTCTTCTGGGACCCAGAACTCATTAAGCCCCTGAAATCTGCCTGACCATACTTCTCTAAGATTGGAATAATAAGATTGGAACCTAACTGGCTTCTTGTGTAAGTTTGGGGATCAGATTTACATGATTATGTTTTCATGGAAAGTACTTGGCCAGTTTAGCTATAAGCTCAACCTCTTTTTTTTTGTTTTAATGGAAAATAAAGTCCTTTTTGCCATGTATACTCTTGCTCTCCCTCCCTTAACCCCTCCCTGGCTGCCTTCAATCTCCCTTCTCCCCATCTCCCATCTCCTACCTAAATAAGACAAGAAATCCCAAGGTGGATCAGCTCAGCATTCACTCCAGGCAAGTCTGATTTCCTCATCCTGTCATGACTGTGTTAGGTGTGCCTCTTGAGGGAATAGGCTCCAAGGTGCTAGTCCATGCATAGAAAAAGAGGCTGATCCCTCCCCTTGAGCCTCCACATACTGCCCATATCAGTGTACAGCTGCCTATCCTTGAAGGGCCTGGTTCCTTTTCTTGAAAGTTCCCAAGTGGCTGTTCTTTTTTTTTTTTATGTTTCTTTCTTTTTTTTTATTTTCTTTATTTTGTATTTATCAAAAAAAAGTAAAAAGAATTAAAAAAAAATGCCGAAGAGTTAACAATAACTATACAGAGGATAATAATCATAAGCATGGCTAATTCAGTGAGCTACCCAGAGCTCCAGCCAGCCATCACTGTGGGAATTTTCCTCATAAGCTCTATTCCCTTGCTCATATAGATGCTCCTCCTTTCCTCTCAGCTGGACTAGGAGCTCAGCCATGTATCTCTGCTCTACCTCTAGTCATTGTTGATGTAGGTTCTGTGATGGCACTTGGGGTGACAATTTTTTTGATAATAGGGAAAGTCCTTTCTAGACAACACCTTCACTATTGGTTGAAGACCTAGGCAGGGACATCTTGTGAGTTCTTGTAGGTGACCCTAGCACCTGGTCTTTTGCAACCCCACATTGGCTTCCTTTATTAAGATAACCATCTCCCTTTTTTTCTCTCTCTTGTTGTTGTTCCTCTCACTCAATCCTTCCCTTCTCTCATAATTTGTTCCCAGCTCTTCTTGGTTGTAATTCCTTATGCTTCCAATTAGCTAAGGAGGTCTTCTCGGTTTTTTCTTCCTAGAGAAATTCCTATTTGTCTCTGTTAATTCCTTCTGATCCCAAGCTTTTTAGGGGTTGTGATTTGCAGCTTGGGTGTTCTTGCTTTTGGTCTAAAGTCTACTAATTAGTAAGTACATCCCCTGCTTTTCTTTCTGGCTCTGTGATATCTTGCTCAGGAGGATATTCTCCAAATCCATCCATTTGCCTGCAAATTTTAGTATGTCATTTTTTAACTGCTGAGTCGTACTCCATTATGTAGATGTACCACAGTTTGTTAATTTATTCTTCAGTTGAGGGGCATCTAGGTTGTTTCCAGGTTCTTGCTATTATGAATAATGTTGCTATGAACATAGTTGAGCCTTTGGAGTGCAAATGTGAGTGTATATTCTCAATAGTGATATTGCTGGGTCTTTGAGGAGATTGATTCCCGTTTTCTGAGGAACTGCCATACTGCATTCCAGAGTGGCTGAACAAGTTTCCATTCCCACCAACAATGGAGTGTTTCTCTTGCTTTGCATCCTCTCCAGCATGAACAGTCCTCTGGGTTTTTTATCTTAGCCCTTCTGACAGGTATAAGGTAGTATCTCAAAGTTGTTTTGATTTGCATTTCTCTGATGGCTAAAGATGTTGTGCATTTTTCAAGTGCCTTTCAGCCATTTGAAATTCTTCTGCTGAGAATTCCCTTTTTAGCTTTGAACCCCATTTTCTAATTGAGCTATTTATGGTTTGGGCTTTTGTTTTTTGAGTTCTCTGTATATTTTACAGATCAGTCCTCTGTCACTTGTAGGGTTGGTGAAGATCTTTTCCCATTCTGTAGGGTATGATTTTGTCTTATTGACTGTTTCCTTGACCTTACAGAAACTTCTCAGCTTCAGGAGGTGTCACTTATTAATTGTCTGTGCTACTGGTGGAAGTAATCACCTGTGCCTATGCATTGGAGGGTATTTCCCACTTTTCTATCAGGTTCAGTGTTGCTCGGTTTATGTTGAGGTCTTTGATCCATTTGGATTTAAGTTTTGTGCAAGGTGATAGGTTTGGATCTATTTGCATTCTTCTACATACTACCATCCAGTTTTGCCAACACCATCTGTTGAATGTTCCATTGGACATTTTTGGCCTCTTTGTCAAAGATCAAGTGTTCATAGATGTGTGGATGAATGTGAGGGTCTTTGATTATATTACATTGATCTACAAGTCAGTTTTTTATGCCAGTACCAGGATATTTTTATTATTATAGATTTACAGTATAGCTTGAAGTCAGGGATGGTGATGCCTCCTGAAGTTCTTTGATTGAGCAGGATTGTTTTGACAATTCTGGCTTTCCTGTTACTCCATAAAAAGCTGGGTATTGTTCTTTCAAGTTTCACAAACACTTGTGTTGGGATTTCCATGGGTATTGCATTAAACCTGTGGATTGCTTTTGCTAAAATTGCCATTTTTACTATGTTGATCCTACCTATCCAGGAGCATGGGAGGTCCTTCCATTTTCTTAGCCTCTTTAGTGTGATCTTGATCTGTTTAAGTCTAACCTTGTTTAGATCTGTTGTTACATAATACATACCACTACAGGTGGAATAGTTCTTTATGAAAGTCCCTGTATAGCTTCTTTTATTTAATATACCTATGTTTTGAATGTAAGTTGAAAGAAAATTAGAATGGTGCTGAAATACTACTTGGTTACTCACAGAGTGTGCTACTAAAGAGCACATAATAAAGCCAAATGGCTGAGCTAACATTTCCACCCCCCAAACAAAATACAAGCTATTAGAGTAATTTATTTCTACTCAGTGGGACTCCTTCTAAGACTCTTACTGGGTTCCTGAAAACTTATAATACTTGCCACAATAAAAAGTATATATATATATATATATATATATATATATATATACATTCTACATAGGGATATCACATATAAGGGTTAACAGATAAATTAGACACAGTTCAGATATTAGTAACAATTAAAGATAATAAAGCAAAGTATATTGTAACTATAGAAAACTTATAAATTAATTATTTCAGGAGCATAAAAATTATGTATATTTAGGCTACATTTAATTATGAATATTTAAAATCATTAAAAACTACATTTGGCAATGGAGGAGTACTGCTTTGGGAGCATTGTTCTAAGAATATGTTAGTCATAGTCTATATAATTTTTACTAAAGTGTAGTAATTTCTGCTTTATACTTTAAGATTTTACTTAATATGCTTTTCAAAATCATATTAATGATTTTACAAAATGACTATTAATATTGGTCTAATAAGCAAACGAGAAAGTCCCATGAAAAAGTCAATGCTACTACTAGTATTTGGAAATTACGTTTTATTGAGATGTATTCATTGTCAGTTATTATCTGCTGGCCTGGAGCCAATAAATTTCAAGGCAACACAAAGGATACATGTTGATGCTGATGGAACTATTCTCTACTTTGATATAGTGGGGATGTCATGGGTGATGTCATAATGCACAACCGGTCAAATTATTCAAATTATTCAGATATTTTTAGAATAGTGTGTTTTATATATACTACCCACAACTTAAATTTGATAGAAGATACTGAAATAGAAAATCTGTTTTAGAGAACGAGTAATAAAAAGCATGCTCAAATATCTATCATTAGATTGGACAGATAAGCAATTATTCTGTCAAATTACCATTCAAAATGTGCCAGTATGGACATGGCACTCCAAATGTCTTTTGCAATATCAGATATAACCACAGATTATGAAGAGCTTTCTACCAGCATCTTCCCACTCAGCACTTGCTGAGCATCAGTTCTCCAGAAAAATAAAACTAAGGTAGTGTCTTACTCCTATTGCATAGCACTACTTGACTAGTAATAAGCTGTACAAAAAAGATAGGGTACAGGAAAGATTCAGAGATAAAGGGCCTGCTGACAACTAGTAGGCATGAAGACACACTTTCCAAGCACATGTCAGGTGTGCATGGAGGTCTGCTGATCATTCCACTTTCAGGAAGCAGAGCCAGGGGATCCCCAGAGCAAATGACTAGCTCAGTTGCTAGATTATTTTAGTGAACTCTGGTTTAAATTGAAGACCCTACCTCAGCAAATGACATAGAGCTGATGTATACATACATACATTTTAATCCCACTCCCCCTAGAGGAACACCCGACTCACTCTTGAGGGAGTGGGGAGAAAACTGGATCTTCCAGGAGTGGAGACTGAACTAAGCAATATTGGGTCAGTGGGTCCGTGGGACAGTCTGCTCCCTGCCCAGGGATGGGATGGGGAGTTGTAGAGAAGAGAGAGTGACCTGATGTGGCAAGAGCGGAAGGGACCTTGAATAAGGATATACAAGGATAGAAAGTGTGATTTCTTTGTTCATAATAATAATAATAATAAAAAAGAAAAAACCAATAACAAAAAAAGAACTATAAGTATAAAAAAGGAAGTACAAGGAAACTGCTGTGTTTTTCTAGTGATAGGAATTTAATCTTTTCAGTAGTTAGAGGAATTGAACAAAAAAGACCTCTCAAGCCTCCAGGCTGATTTTTCAAAGCTAGTCTCTTTCATTTTCTTCCTCCAAGAGATATAGGAGGGTTAAGAAGCTGCAGACAACCAGGAGTTTTTTTAAAAAAAAAAATTATAAAAATGAACATTCTCTTCATGCAGCTGTGTGTATTTGTCTCTTGGAAACATTGAGATTCAATAAATATGTGTTAGCTGAAATAAAGAGCCTAAAATTCTACAGTTGCAGAGTTGCTAAGCAACTTGCCAGAATATAGTAGTTAGTGACTTTTGCTTGTCTTTTGCTGTCTTATGGTCTGTCTGAAGGCTGGATTGAAATCATTTGTTTATATGTGAGCTATTAATTTAAAAAGCTAAGGTAGTATTAAAGAAGATATTTTAATAGTAAATTCAATAGTAATTTCTTTTTATGAATATTGTAATTTTCAGGTTATCTCTGTGACACCTAAAATTATTGGTTTTATACAGATATACCATGTCCCTTATGAAAGAGAAACACACAAACACTTATATATGTATATACATATATGTGTTTATATGCAGAGTATTCATTTATTTATTTATATATGATATATTTACTGAGTATATACTTACTTCCACAGTAATAGAGTATATAAAGTAAAAATATATCCAACTACAGCAGCTATTGATACATATTTGTATTTTTCCATTTGTGAAATGAGTTAAGCCAGATTAATGAAAACCCTTATTCCAGGTTTTGAGTAAAACCATTTTTTTCTGCCGTCATCATATTTAATCATTTATAACTTAATCCTAGAGGTTAATACTGGCACTTACACTTAACAGATATTGAAACTGGGTTTGTCAAGTGCATCTTTACTTGACATTTCACTTGGCACTGTTTGCTGCTACATTGTCTTCATTATTACATTGGCTGCTATCTGAGGTTTGACCAACATTTAAGATTATAAACCTGATTCTCTGAAACTAGATCTCCAGTGTTGCTCAGTGATAAAGAATGTGTTTAGCATACAAGAAGCCCGGTGTCCAATCAGAAAGAAGGGAAGTGGATAATGGAGCAAGAGAGAAAGACAGAGAAGAGGGAATGATAGGGAACAAGATAGGATGACCAAGAGAAAGATATATAGAGAGAAACAAAGAGACCCTAGGGGTCAAAAGTCAGAACTGCCCAGATTTCTGGAATCTTTGGGGTTTTCCAAAGATCACTTTGCAATAGAAACCACAGATGGGGAAGTGGATATGGATCAGATCTGCAGGTTCTTATTAAATAAATAAATAAATAAATAAATAAATAAATAAATAAATGAAACTGTCTTTTATTCTTAAAATTTGTAGTTAATGATGTTGTAGATTTATATTAATTAGAAGAATAAAATTAGAAATCTCTTCTAGAGGGCCTGTCATCCCATGCCGCTAATGTTCATCACAATGATGTATAAATCATGAGTACCAGCCTGCATACATTTTCTGGCTGAGTTCTATGTGTAATTTTTCTAATTCTTCTTTAGTCTTCAAACGTTTCACAAAAATTTGAATTATTCTTTATTGGTGGAGTGTTTTTTTTCAAGACAGGAATTTTTTGCGCAATAATCTTGGCTCTCCTGGAACTCATTATGTAGATCAGATTGGCCTAGAACTCAAGGAGATCTGCCTGCCTCTACCTCCCTGAGTTCTGGGATTACAGGTATGAGTTACCACTCACAACTTGATATCTTATATATTTTCTCTGGTTAGCATTTTCAATAAAAATACTTTTGTTGATGTTATTTTTTTAAAGTTATTCCATTAATATATGTGTGATCTAGTTTAATTAAAATTTGTGACAAAATTTTAGCAATAAAACCTGTGGACTATAAAGCAGATGCAAAGATTGCACTTAGTTAACTTGAATTGTGTTTTTCTGATAAACAATTGTGGCTCTGGGCAAGCTGTAATATCAATGCATCCTTTTTTCTTGTCTGTTGAATAGGGATCACCCACCTCCTAGGGTGATTGTTGTGAGGATAAAAATCAGATAGATTTAAAATACTTTAGGCCTCTCATTGTGCACTAAGGAATGGCTTTGATTTCTTCACCACATTCAAGGCTCTCAGACAGTTTCTCTTGGACAAATTAAAACAAACAAACAAAAAAAATTGAGCATGGCTCAGTGCTTAAGGACACTTGTTGCTACTTTGGCTAAAAACATAGTACAGGTCCCTGAACTTCACAACCATCTATAACTCAGGTCGTAGGTGATTTCCTAATTTACTGCCTTATGTGGAAATGGGCATACACAAGATAAACATACATACTTGCAAGCAAAATGCTTATGAATATGAAATAAAATAGATTATTCTAAATTAAGAAATATTGATTATAGGACTAGATAAATGTCTCAGTAGATCCAATCTGGAGTACTGCTCTTCCACAGGACCAGAATTCAGGCCCCAGCACTCACATCAGGTGCCTCATAACTACCCATAACTCCACCTCTAGAGTTCTACCCTTCTTTTCTAGATTCTGTGGCATCAATACAGAGAGACATATATATATAGATAAATAAAATGAATGTAGGAACATATTGAAAGTAGAAGGAACTATACAAAGTAGAATTAAAAAAGGGATTGATAGGCACAAGGTGGTATGAGTCTCACAGGGGTGCATATAGATCTCTTCCTATATTCTTGTACTTTGCCATATAGTGAAAATTCACTTTGCTCTTGCAATCTTCCACCTACTCATATTGAACATGTAGATACTCTGTATATAAATTCATTTACTATTGCAACTTAGGGACTTAAAAGAGCCATTTACTTGGGATAATAAAAATAAGCATTCCAAAATTAGGAAGCTAGACTTATCACATTCCTAATGCTTACCTCCATTCAAAGTGATATCGATTTGATAATACTTGATATAAATTTGTATTTAAATGGGGTAATTGCCTTTTGCTCGGTGAAAGTAATATTATTTATCTACAGTACATTTGTCTTCAGAGGGGTCAAATGTATAATTTCCCTGCCGAGTGATGCTGATTTTCCTATATTGTAGTTATTTTGACCAGGTCATAGGTTAAAAGCAACTTTGAGCATTGTCTTCTTTCAGTTACAACATAGATGCTTTTAAAAAATCTTTAGACACATTTTCATGTTAAGTTAGCTCAGCCTTTGCAAGAGAGAATTTACAAGGCTTTGTTGGAGATTGCCTCTTTATGGTTTCACTTTGAACAAATTTATAGGCATAATATGAATATGAACAATGAAGATTAACAATGCCCTCTTTAAATGTTAACCATGGTTAGGAATAATCATATTAAAATTTGAACTTTTAAAAATTACCTAAGAGTTACTGTTTCCTTCAAGGACAGATATAACAGTGTGTAATACTCTATTGAAACTGGCATTTTGGTCTGATTTCTATCTACAATTGTATTAGTTCTGTATCATGTCCATGGGAACATTGAAAAAGTATTGTGTTTCTTTTCTTTGTCCTTCTAACTGCAAGATATATCTGCAATGCAAGTAGAGAATTGGGGATGCATGTAATTCACATATACTGTTTATATATATGTACGGTCTGTAAGTCCCATAGTTATTATTCTATAGATTCATGCTCTCTTATTTTCCAATATCAAACATATTTTATTTTGGAACACCAACTTTCATTTTAGAAACTAAATTCAGTATATATCAATATGATGTAAATATATTATAAAATGCCATTTTCCATTTTATTAAATTAGGTATCTAAGACATTGATATTTAGAACTGGAATGTTGTTATATTTTGATAACTAAAGCTTTAGCTAAATTTAATTATTTTAAAAACAAAATAGTAATCATTTTATGATATTCAAAGCTGACTTTGGAGTATGTCTGCATATATCCATGTTTGCTGAAACCCATATTGAATTATAGCTTTTCATATTAAAATTAAATTTGTCAAGCACCACTGGGAACAAAATTGTAAAATATTTATTTCTTCCTTTCATGAGAATATTGCAACTACCATTTGACATAATAAAAAAAATCACAGCTTTTACTTTAAATGGAGTAAGATGTAGTTTCTTCTCAAGCTACTTCAAATGACCTACGTCTAGGAACAAAGACACTGGTTATACCAAATTCCATGTTCCCATGAGGAAGCAATTCTTGAAGACTTATAGTCTCACAGAACAAAGTTATAAATCAAGGAAAATTTGAAATATATTGGTTCATACATCAGAAAGATGGTTATAGCAGGATGAGGAGGCATTTCAATGGGCCCAAGATTCTTATCTAATGACATTCTTAGCTTTTGGGTAGTAGTCTGCTAAGTTTATAGATTTTAAAATACCTTTATCTACTAGTAACAGGATTGTATTTCTGACAGAGAACTGAGCAAGACATGGCTTTTCTATTCTGGTGTTAAAATTGGCCCAGCATATGGTAATTAGCCTTGGAATATACAATATTGTAATCTCTTCACATTACTGAAATTCAAATCTTTCAGTCAGTTTTTATACATATACATTCTTTCTGGGAATTTATATAGCTAAATAATATTTAAATGAATTGACTATAAAAAACAAAAATAATCTCATTTTAAATTCATAGTTTCTTAAGACTGTGAAAAGTGAAGATTTTTTTTTTCTTTCCCCCATGGTGACAGGGATCTCTGCTGAGTGCCTGGTTTATTTAGAGGCATCTTTTCTCTTGTGTGTGTTTGTTCACTGCTACTGGCTTGGGCTGAGTCATCACCTGGGCTGTCAGTTGCTGTACTTATTCACCCTTCTCCTTATCAGTTGCTACAACAAAATACCAAACCCTAGATTAATTTAAATTTATTTCCTGCAATTCTATGGAACAAAAATTCTAAATGTAAGCAGTTCAGTGTTTGCTGAGGGCTCACACTTTAGGAGCAGCTGTTGTTCTAAGTTCACCTACATAAAGCAAGAAGAACAAAGGGTCTCTTGAGGAGGACCCATTTATAAAATCATTATTACTATGTAGGACAACTCTATTCTGTGGCCTAATCATCTCATGTCTTACTTCCTTGTACCTTTACATTGGACAAAAGGATTTTAAACTATGAATGACATTAGTAGTGTCATTAATTTTTAGGTGTACAGCTACAGGTATTCCCAGTGAGCCATCTGAAAGTATCATTGCCTATCATGTTAAACTAACTGGATCTGCCAGGAGTGGAGACTGAACTAAGCAATATTGGGACAGTGGGACCATGGGACTGCCTGCTGCCTGCCCAGGGAGGGGATGGGGAGTTATGGAGAAGAAAGAATGACCTGGTGTGGTGGGAGGGGGAAGGGACCTTGAATAAGGATATACAAGGATAGAAAGTGTGACTTCTTTGTTCATAATAATAAAAAAAAAGCAAATAAATGAACACATATAACTAAGCTAAAAAAAAAAAAAAGAAGTCATACGGTGTAAATTCTGCCATACTCTAGCCTTCCCAATTTCAAGAGTAAAGATGATTGTTGTTGGTATCACCTTTTATTATGTGCAAGATCAAAGTCACAAATTGCATTCTAAGATGATATAAAATAGGAAAGTTGTTGAAACCATGATTAGAAAATAAAATGTCTTATACAAATGTCTTGATCAACAAATATTGCCTGTTAGTATATTGTGAATGGCACTGATTCAATTCTTCCTCTATCTTAGAGACTGGACTAAAATCGAGTCTACAATGAGTGCACTATCAACTGGAAACAGAATTGTAACAGTGCCCTTCACAGTAGACTGTTAGTCAAATCTAAAAATTGATTGTAGACAAATAATGAGTTTGTCCATTTAGGATTTGGCAAAACAACAACAACAACAGGCCACTCTTAGCAAGAGCACCTGAGCACTTCAAATAAATGTATGTCTTCACTGTTTCACAAATATATGGAACAAGAGTAGCAATGGAGCTATGTCCAGCACAGGATTCTTAGATTCCCTTTTGTCTCTCAGTTTTGAGAAGCAATTCTTAAATCGTTAGCCATATGTTTATATTAGAGTTTTGGAAGTCAAGATTTCTGCAATAAATAGTTAATATATTAAACCTGACTTAGGGCTCTTTTCATATGGTCTATTGCCAACAATGTCTAGTTTTTCAATTTTTAAAAATTAAAAAAAAACATTATGACACAAGGATGGTAACAAAGTACAGGCACTTTATACAGATAATGTGAGCAGCTCTTTGATCTCTTCTACTTAATAAGGATACAGATTCTTCAGCTAAGTTAAATCTGCAGAACTAGAGTTATGAATGGAAAACTTCTCTATGTGAAGTTCCCTGAATATTGTTACCATGCTTAATATATCTTGAGAAGCATAAAATTTGATTGTTCACAAAAATGTGTGATCTTACTAGAATCAGATCATTTAACTAATGAACTGAATTTCAAGGATTATAAATTGCTATGTAAACCATACACATGACTTTGTGCACAGTGGATCTTTTCTTGTTATTATGACAAAAATTGGTTTGGAAAGTAAATGAGTATTCTTTCAAACCAAAATCTAAGTTAAAATCCTTTATAATTTGAGCTTTGATGTTTTTATATTATTTTGAGTTGCTAGTAGTTTTTTAGACAATTAAAAAAGCTATTTTAAATTAATAATATTTTTAGAAAATAATTCCATCAAACAAAATGAAATGTACTACTTTGCTTTTATGTGTTGAACAGAACAAAATCTGAAGCAAACTTAACTGTGTCATTGAGAGTACATTGCATTTTGTCATTCAAACTCTCCACAGTCTTGAAATGATATTTTATTATTTAAACTTATTCAACTTTAGATACTCAGTGCCCAAGATCTAGTAAACACTCAATGAATATTTGTTTCATAAATAAATTGGTATCTCCTTTCTTCACTCTTCTAACATTATTAAACATTTTGACCTAATTTACAGTCTTCACAGCTGAAAACATGTTGTCCATTGGGACAGGAATTATGTAAGATAGAAATTCCTGTATTATCACAGGAATAATTCAATGAATCAAGCCAAGAATATCTGTTGCTGAGTTCTGAATTCAGTTCACCATATCACTGCAGTGCATTTACTTGGAAACGACTATCCATGAGATGAGATCACAGCCATCATTTCCAGTGGAGAAGGCAGACATACACTGGTAATGGAAGAGAGATTTAACTGAAGTATCTCAAATGAGTGAAAGTGGACAAGTACTGGTCTCTGAAAGCAATGTATCTCTAACCTACTCAGTTTAAAAGTCTGAATTAGAGCCCTGGCTGCCACTAACTGAGATAGAAAAATCATTCTCTAAACCAAGAATGTTTATCTAAATATTTTGTAAGGAACTTTGTCTAATTGCTGGCTTAGAGAATGAGAACAGAAACTGTCACTGCATTTTTGATGTGTTCCAATTGTACACTTTTTGTAGGTGAACTAATAATTTTCTCTCCTTGTGCAGCTGGAAGTTTCCGGCCTGTCTGGCTAGAGGTTTGGACATGCAGTCTCACAGCTGCTTAGCCCCAAATAATCACGCAAATGCTTATATTTTAATTATAAACTATTTGGCCTATGGCTCAGGTTCATTACCAACTAGCTCTTATAGCTTGACTTAACTCATTCTTATTAATCTATGTCTTGCCACATGGCATGGCTTACTTGTATTTTGTTTGTTTTATTTTTATATCTTGCTTTTTTGGGCAGCAACATGTAGTTTCTCCGTCTGACTCTGCCCTTTTCCCCCATTATCTATGCTTGAATTTCCTGCTTGCCTATAGGCTGCTTTGCCATAGGCCAAAACAATTCTTTTTATCATCCACTGGTAATTCACAGCATACAAAAAGATATCCCATATTGTAATTGTAATTCTTGATTGATAGCTGTTTTGTTATATATAATTTTGCTATGTTAAAAGTAAAATCTTCCTTTTTGATTAGACAGGAAAGAAAAAGTGATGTAGTATGTCTTCTAGCCAGACAGGAAATTCAAGAATAGATCAAGGAGAAGGAGAGCAGAATCAAACACATATGCTGGGAGCTGCCACCAAGAGAACAAGATGTAAGATAACAAGGAAGCCACAAAGCTACATGGCAAAATGTAGATTAATAAAAATGGGTTACATTTAAAAAGCTAGAAAATAATGAACCTGAGCCATAACTGAAACATTTTGTAATTAATATAAGACTTTGTGTGATTATTTGTGGCTGAGCAGCTGCAGGCAAGTCCAGACACTGGGGCTAGGCCAGGCCAAAGACTTCTGACTACATCCTTGGACTGTCCTTCTCTTCCACTCTTCTAGTATCCTACCCCACATGAGAATGGTAAGTTATGCATCATATTAGTGGTGATCCATCTCCTTAAGAGAAATTGGCAATAGGAGTCAGTGAAGTAGGAAATAATATTCATTGAGGCTATTAAATACATTTTCATATTTAATCCTTATGATTGCACTGTGGGAAGTTTCTATTATTGTAATGATCTTAGTTTTATAGAAGAAGAACTGAAGCAAAAGAGCAAAAAGGGTCCACAAATGTGTGAGAGTCATATACTTAATAAGTAAATAGGGTAAAATTAAATTAAACTACATCAAGTCTTGTTTTCAGACTTGCAACAACAGTTTTTAAGCTATATTGCCTTCTATCCTCCTGAATAAAATCAATGTATAGTCTTCAACAGTACAAGTAATCAACAAGTTAAATGAAATAATGTATCTATATGATAGTTCTTAGTATTTTGATGGAAACTGATACAAAAAAACATGACCAACATGAACAAGTTTGGCTAGGTAAGCAGTGTTAGAAGGTGAAAACATGAATATAATAAAACACATAGTAGATAAACAATATGCATTTCTCAGGGTCTTGGCATCAGGGATTTCAATCAGGAAAATAGTCATCTATCTTCTATATTCTAGGCTCTATGGTGAACATTTCCCTTGCACATGCTATGACATCCCACTTATGACACTCCATATGTGCTTCAGCCCTCTGCAATTCATCAGATATAAATATTATCTCTTGCTCTCTAATTACTTGTTTCTCCATTTTTCTTTACCAAATCAAACACACAGGAAACCATACCATTATCAGTTTGCCTTTTCCTCAGTTGGTGTTGATGAGATTTCACAAAATTAAAATATGTAAACTAAATTAATCACAAGTCTTCTACTTCTCTGAGTGCAGAAAAATCACTGGATAGATTTTAATGTCACAAGACTTAGAACTCTATTTAGATGTGGCCTTGTGCTCTGAAGAGAAGTTTGATTCTATCACTAATAGCTCATTTGTCTGCTATGCCCTTAACAGTTCTTTTTTCACATTCACTGAGGGGTTTAATTTTAAGGTCCTACTCAGGAAACTTGAGTACTGATGGGAAAACAACCAGTGCTCTCAAGAACTTGTGTTATCCCGACATGAAATGTTGAGGACTCAGGATTACTGATAATCTTGGAAAAACACTGAGTCCAATCCCTGAAACCCATGTGGAAAAATAAAAAGGAACCAACTTCCACAATTCATCCTTTGACCTCTGCATATGCTTACATTCATAAATGTAGTAAGAATTTTTTAAAAATTACTATATTTATTTTTACTTAAAGCTAGTTGTAAAATGCTATAAAAATGAGACTTGAGAATGAATGATTATAGATCCACTGAAATGCAATGTACTGTGGAGATGCAGCATGAGGCATATATGCTGGTATATGTGTCTCTTTCCTCCACTGAAATGCAGTTTATTATGCTCAGTAAATAATCCTCTGAGAAAAATTTAAGTACTGTGAAAATCAGATCCAATAGTACAGCTGAAATGTTATGGTGATATGGACATGGAGAGTAAGCTAGTGAAATGGGAGTTGGAAACTCAATGACCCTAATGATCTGCCATTATCCTTCTGTCATAACCGTCTGTGATGGCTTAAGAGACATCGCTATAGACTCTCATAAAACATTTATATACATAATTAAAGATCTTCTTCCTTAAGGGCTGACTGAGCAGAGTAACTTCTGGACAATTTATTGAATTTGCAGTTTCAATTGTTTGGGGGACTTTTGAAATTTCGGAATCTATTCAGTAAAATACTTTATTTATCATGTTTAAAAGGCCTTTTGTATAACAATATTCAATGAATCAAAATGTAATCCAAAGGGTAGTTGAATTTGTTGCCTTTATGGAATATAATTGAAAGCTTTTTGACTTGATTAAAAAATAATGCACTATCCCAGCTGAGATGAGTCTTTGTATAGACAATACTTTGGATGTTTAAATTTTCTTTTAATTTTAATTTTTGAGATTCTTATAATAATGCCCTGTCTCTATATTATTTATGCCTTTTCCTCTCTCTTATCAACTCCTCTTATGTACCCTATCTTCTATGTACTTTTCATGTATGTTTATATATGTGCGTATATGTATATACCTTCATATAGATACAAATATATTTGTGTTTATATCCCATCTACTGAGTTCAATTTGTATTTTTCCATTTGTATACATATTTAGAATTGAAAAATTGGAATGGGATAATCCACCAGGGGTCTCATTACTAGAGAAAGTGATTTTTCTTTTCTGCCTATAGTTCTTCATCATAAAATAGGATCCTGTGAAATTTTCTCCCACCAGTGTTGGAAGGTCAACTGGTATGGCCTTGTGCAGGTAGTTTACAGGTAACTATGTTGTTGAAAGTTTAAGTACAACTACCCTGCTGTGTCCAGAAGACATGAACTCTCAGAAGTGGCTCTTGTCCTCTGCTTCTTAGTTTCTTTCTGCCCCTGATCCATTTCTGAGTTGGGCAGGTTTTATTATAGATGTTTCAGTTAGAGGTAGACAATTCAAGGTCAATTATTCTCTACATTTCAAGTAGTTTTGATTTTCTATAATAGCTTCTTATTGCTGCAAAATAAGTTTCTTTGGTGAGAGGCAACAGCCATTTACTCATGGGTATAAAAATAATTAGTAATTAGAAATTATATTAATTTTGCAAAATGATAGTGGTAGGCAGGCTCTCTCTTAGTTTTTTTAAATTTGCTAGCCATGGGTTCTTAGCTAGATTTAATTGTCATTCATATGTTTTCTCCTATTGAACAAGCTTGAAGTCCAACTATACCCCCAAGTTCTATTTATACCTTGGAATAGCTTCTTTCACTGTTCCCTTGTGGGTCACAGCTGTTCCATCTGGATAAGATCCTTAATAACATTTGTTCTACCACAGCTTGAGTAGGAATGTCCAAGTAAATAAGATCTGGACCTCAGGAAATTGGCTTCTGCAGCAGTACAGCTTGATTTCTCCAAGTTCTATGAGTGGAGTACGCAATGTGCTGTGCGATTATGCTTTTGTACACTATAAATATTTGTCACTGTAAATATTGGTTAAATAAAATGCTGATTTGTCAGAAGCTAGGCAGAGAGGAAGTAGGTGAGGTGAGCAGACAAAGATAATTCTAGGACTAGGAAGAGCAAAGCAGATGCCTGTCAGATGCAGAGGAAGCAAGATGAGAAAGACACAGATGACAGCCTATGCTGGAGAGGGTGCAGAACAAGGAGAACACTCCTCCATTGTTGGTGGGAGTGTAAGCTTGTTCAGCCACTTTGGAATGCAATATGGAGGTTTCTCAGAAAATTGATAATCAATCTCCCCAAGGACCCAGCAATACCACTTCTGGGTGTATACCCTAAAGACGCACAGTCACACTCCAATGGCATTAGCCCAACTATGTTCATAGCAGCATTATTTGTAATAGCAAGAACCTGGAAACCACCTAGATGTCCCTCAACTGAAGAATGGATTAACAAACTGTGGTAGTTACATCTATACAATGGAGTACTACTCAGCAGTAAGAAAAAATGATATCCTAAAATTTGCAGGCAAATGGATGGATTTGGAGAATATCCTCCTGAGCGAGGTATCACAAACCCATAAAGATAAGCAGGGTATGTACTCACTCATTAGTGGACTATAAACAAAAAAATAAAAAGAAAATGAAAAAAAAAAAGCAAAGCATGCCCAAGTTACAAACCACAACCACTAAACAGCTTGGGATCAGAAACACCTTAGACTGATACCTTGGATCCCACTCCCCCTAGAGGAACACCTGACTCAGTCTTGATGTTGCGGGGGCGGGGGGGGGGGACTGGATTTGCCATGAGTGGATGCTGCACTAAGCAATATTGGGACCTTGGAACATGGGACTTTGGAACCGCTTGCCCTTAGGGCAGATGGGGAGATGTGGAGAAGAGAGAATGACCTGATGTGGTGGGAGGGGGAAGGGACCTTGAATAAGGATATACAAGAATAGAAAATGTGACTTTATTCATAATAATAAAAAGAAAGAAAGAAAGAAAAGAATGCTGTACTCTGAAAAAAAGGCACCAAGCCATATGGTTAAACATGTATAAGAATCATGTATTCGTGTAAGAGTAGGAGTTATTAAGTATTATGCTTGAGCCATAAGCCAAACAGTTTATAATTAATGTAAGACTTTGTATAGTTATTTGGGCCTAGATGACTGCAGGGCCAACTGGACAGAACAGAGAAACTTCAGACTACAGTGATGTCTTCATCAATAGGCTCCTCCTTCTGTTTTCTGTCAGGCAGCTAACAGCAATGGCAGTGGCTGGGAAGGCTATTCTTTCCTGTGACCTTGACAGTATCTGAGATTATTTAAAATCAAGAAGCTAGGAACACCTGTGAATGTAAAGAAATGCAATAGTTTCAATCCCCATCATGAATGCACCCATTTATGTCATAGAAATGATAATAAAATTGGTGGTAAAATGTCCCTTCATGAAAATGTAATAGCATTTACAAGGGCTATGTCCTAAAGTGGTCTGTTTGCATTCTTCTTGTTTTCCTGGGATCAGAGAAACAGTGAAAGAACACAAAGAGTGAAGGAATGGAGCTTATTCTACCTCTTAGTGTTGGCAGCTGAGCATAGGCCCAAGGCGAGGAGAGAATTGGAGTTGCTATTGCTTGTGATACTTGGTCAGATCAGGAATTCTAAAGAGAAAGAAGGGAGCTCATCTGGTAGATTATGTTCAAGGTAGTAACCAAAAACAGGAAATGAAAGAGAAGTGGAAAAAATATAGCTGATGAAGAAGTTATTTCTTGATTTTATTTGTGGACTCCATCTCCCCAGTGGTCTGCTTATCATTGTCGTATTTGGTTCTTTGATTTATTTTTGTTTAAATAAATAATATATTAAGTTTTAAGAGGTGACAGATTAGTACATTTATTTTACTGAATCTTTGGAAGAATGAGGATTTCAAAGACTGAATAAAACCTGCTTTGAAAATTAGCGTGTCTACATTTGATCAAAGGGAAAACATGAATCTGACAGGATTGCCAGGACTTCATTTCCATATAATTAATTCATGCCCTGACTCATAAACCTGCACCAACCTTGGCAAACTTCTGTCTCCCTTCATTTTTTAATGCAGTCTGGTAACATACACTCCTCAGGGTTTCGTCCCTTCTGACAGCAAAAGTATACCTCCTCATTCTGTCCATCACCATTCCCTACAACATAGCTCATCCTACCCTTACTCCATCCATAGCTCTGCTGTTCCTGTACATCACCTTTTACATGACCCCTTTGCCCATAGCATAGCCCACTCTTATTCTATCCATCGTTCTCTTCATCCTGTGTGTCACCTTTTTCATGGTCCCTTTCCCCAGAGCATAGCCCATCCTTACTCCATCCATAGCACTTTGGTCTTACATCCACCTTGAGCTATATACAAACTTTTTTCAAAGGTTCTTTAATGCTTAATAATAACTCTTTATTCAAATTTTGTCTAATCACTTCTTGAACTCCCTAAAGGACTTTTATATTGTATTTATAAAAGTTAATACTATGCTTATAATATACTAGATGCTTAGTTGACATTTACTAAATAAAAACGAAAATGTTTAAACAGCAATGCTGAGAGTGAATCACATAGGAAATCTGAATTGTCAGATGTAACACAGAGACTCCACTAGCAATGCTTTAAATTTTAGTAAAGTGCTTTATTAATTGATGGCACGATGAGATCAAATCTATTAATTTCTCACTTTACCTTTCCTCAGCAAATCTCTTATTTAGCAAAGCTACTAATTTGTCTATTTCTTTTGTGCCTGGTTCTTGTTTTTGCATTAAGTAGGATGATTTATTTGTTAAATCTAGACTACATTTTAATCCTTCATGGGTTCTGTCAGTGGTTAGACTGCTTACATTCAATCAGTCAGATGTTGGAAAAGAAAATTTTGTATCATCATAGTAAATTTAATTATATCTGTGTTTCTTGTAGATAATATGATTGTTTATATTTGGTTTGCTTTGTGAGTTATTTGTAAGCACTTAGCAGTGCAATCAATTGTTTATGCAACAACTATTTTTCCAATTGTAATTATTTTCAAAGTGCCAGTGTTTGCTCTTGAAATATGGCAGTCTGCTATTGGGGTTTTGATGCTAGAAAATAAAATTAGTCAAATTAAAAAAAATAATGAAATAAATTTTGGGGGCATCTCTTCTGAAAGAAACTGTAATATTACTTGCTTTATCATTGTCCCCTGGTATTGTTCTGAGTGACATTCTAATCTCAAAAATTTTCCTTTATAGAAACCAGGCTAAAAGTATGGTGCTTTTTCAGAGACATATATATTTGTTGGAAATAGTTAGGCACTCATCAGGCATAATGATACTATTGGTAAACCATCTGATGGCTATTCACAAGAACTTGTAGCAGTTTAAACTACATGAAAGTAGTTATTTACAGACATTAAAATTATGTAGGATCAGATCCTAATCTTGAAGCATGTTATTATGTAGGCAAGCAGATTCTTTGGTGCCATCTTGCTGCCTAATGCACACAAAGTCAGGAATGTTCCCCAAATGATTGTTTCAAAGAATTTCATCAGAGAGGGACATTCTTGTGATGATTCCATAAACTTTAACAAGATCTCTGGATGTGGCATATTAATAAGCCCTTTGGCAAGATGACTCACTAAGATTGCTGAGCAAATAAACACTCCAAAAGTTCACCCTCTTTTTCAATATCTGCTACATGGTAAGTGGTGATTGATTATCTCTGCACAAAGTGAGGCTATAGAAGCACTTAGGACTGAAATTTTATATTTCAGTGATCATTTGCTAGACGCATATTTTTAGGAAAAGAGGAATGATTGAATGCAAGTCTTAACATACCCACTGCTTAGTTTATTTTTAATTTTATTGTTATGACAATGATTGTGTGTGTGTGTGTGTGTGTGTGTGTTTGTGTATTCCATGGTTCTAAGTCAGGTCATTAAGCAGGCATCATCAGCTAGTCTTTACCTCCCAACCCATCTGAAAATTATGTTATTTTAAAATGCAAACTTAAGCTTAGTGGAAGTGTCCCATGCTACTTTATGTCTCAAGAATTATTGTTTTTGCTAGAGGCTAATTGTTCATAAATGTTGCTGTTTATTGTGAGTAATTTTCTTGACCAGTCAGCAACAGGTGTTATTTCTGTTTGTGAAGGTAAGAGACTTAAGCAGTAGAGCCAAGCTCCTATAGTCATACTAACTATGTCCTTGGTTATTTATTATAACATAGTTTTGTCTACAAGATCTGGGGCGCAATGAGTTAGGTACACTCTCATGCAATGATTGTATTATTGGCTTTTATTAACTACCTCTCTGGTCCAATTACCAGGTTCCTAATTTATAAAGCCAGAGAAGTTTGCTAAATAATTTATATCTTTCTAAGATTAAGAGTTAGCATGTACATTTCCATAGTATAATCAGTTGATTCATAATTTTCTGAGAACATTAAGACTATATTTTTCTTGCATTGAATGTGACAGTATGAATAGATTTTGCAATGATATCTTAAGTACCATTTGATTAAGAAATCTCAACTTGCATTTAATATGACTAAGAAACAATGAATTTTCAGTGTGTTACTTAAATTATTCTCATAATTTATGAATAATTATAAGAAATATGCTAATGGGGACTATTCATTTTATTGAAAACTAGATTTCTATACATTGTATTCTGATCATGGTTTTCCTTTTCCTAACTTCTCTAAGATCATCCTACCCCCCTATGTGCCCATCCTCATGCCCATTCCCCTACTTTCCCCTTAGGAAACAAGCAAGCAAACAACAGCAGTAGCAAGAACAAAACAGGTTTTTAAAAGTCAAAGAGAAACCACAAGAAATACACACTGAACATCTAGATGCATTTATGATATAATAAAGTTAGAGAATGTGAGATTAAGAAGAATAATCTTTTATAATATTGAGAAACCAAACACTATTTTATTCCAAAAGTTACTGTCCTAAAATATTTAGCAGGTTTTAGAAGGCTACCAATACTACATGTGGTAAATTCCTCCAAGCAACTTCAGAGTGATCCTGCCTTATAAGGAAATCAAGTTGTTTACATTAGTTAACACTGAAACCAGTGTTTAGTCTCATAAATGTGCACTGCAACTGATTCAATGGTGCACCATGATTGTTGGCAAAGATAGAGGGAGATTTAATATTAAATTAACTGACAAATCTACTGACTATGAAACAGAGCTTAACAAAAGATATAAGAACATATTCTCAGTTCTGTAAATCCACTGGCATTTAGAGTGGACAGCCATAGAAGATGGTGGGATTATATGCTAATTAACTAAGAAAAGATAAATTGTGAAGACCATAAAAACAAACATACAATGAAAGTTTTACTGATAATGCATGGGATGGGCCTAACAGCTGAGGATACATCAATAGTCAAGGGGTGTAAGCAAGTTGGAATAGAAAATATAACAGAAAATAGAAATTTGGGGAAATGAAGAAAACTTTTGCATGGAAACACAATGTAAAATATGTCTACATATGCAACCTCAGACACAAACTACAGATTCTTTTGATATTGCTTAAAGACCATATTGTTGGCAAGATTATCAAGAGAAACTGAAAAAAAATGCATTGGCAATTTTATTAAAATTATATAATATAATTTTATTATATATATGAGATATAGAGGAAATTTTTTTCTCTGTTCTCATTAAATTCTTTTAATATTAGACAGGAGGAAGAATGTGAAGTCATTTTACACTGTAACTAGAAGGGCAAGTTTAGATTTTGTTTTATTTGTTACAACCTTCCTTCAATATGAGGAAACTGAAAAAATTTACATAATCAGGTTCCATAATTACTATTAGTGCTACGATTCTTGTTTTTATACTATTGCCTATTACAATCTATGAGAAGATAACTGGCCAACTCCTTCAGTTCACTTAGGAGATTACATCTTATCTGTCATTTTGATGGTGATGATTATGCTCCATGTATAAAATGTACAATTTATTAGGACCCAGACACAATGCTTCGTGTTCTGTAGAGAGGTCACTCATTTAATTTTCACACACTGATAAAGTAACAGTCTTGAGATTTTACCACATTCATGACAGTACAGTGAATTTAATGTGTGACTTCTGAGGTTAGATTCTAAAGCAATGTGAAGCTTCTACCATTTTCATGTATTCAGTCTCATGCTCTCTGGAAGTCTTTTTTGGTTAATCACTCTGAGGCTGAATACCTGCTATGTACTAAATGCCAAAGGCATAGTGATGAAGACGTATCAAAAGCCTTGGGAGTGAGCTTAAAAATGGATTCTCAGAAGGATCCCTGAGACATAAGCGCTTCTAAGACAGATTTAAAGCCTCATTCTGGTTCTAAACTCTGGTCCACAGTGAGAAAAAAATGACAATAACATATATAAAATTTATTTTTGGTTTTGATCAAAAATTGTTTAGAACTTCTCATTTTGCATCTCCTTGCTTGCAGCAGTGTTTTAATTAATAGAAAAGATAATACAATAGCTTGGAAAATGCATATGCAGATTTAGCTATGAGCTCTTTATTAGATCAGAAACACACTATTTCTCCCCGAGTCAAGAGCCAGGCCTCTTCATGTCAGGTATTTTACAACCAATCCAGTGTTTCTATTTGGTATCCTATTTCCTTAGGCTACAGTTAAACACTCATCCACCCAAAGAACTACATAAGGAAAATTTTGGTTACTTATAAAGGCATATGATTTTTTTCTAGTTTCTTTTTTTTTTTTTACAAATACCACAAATAACTTTATTACTCAATTTAACCTTATATGAAATTGTAATATAATAGCTTCCTAAATGTGAAACATTAGGGCAGTGAACAAGGAAATGTACTACCTTTCCTCGAATGAATGCATTTTCTTTGTACAATTCTGGTCATGTCAATAAAATACATTAAGTTTAAATCAATGAAAATATGGGATGCATTCATGCATCTTAGACATCAGCATAGAATCCAGGTAGGTCATTTTACACATTAATTGATGGTGCATATTTATACAGTTAATATAAAGACTTTAGTAAAATTATACTTTGTTTGAAAAAAATATTTTTAAGAATTTGTGTCAAGGGTATTAGCTTGGAATATACTTGAAATTTAAAGTCTATATCAATACTTTATTGAAGTAGGAAATAAGGAGGGAAATCATGAACAATTGAGATGTCTTTTTGTCTTTTGTGAGTAGTTCTTTAAGTAGCTGAACCACTTGGGTGAGTCAGACTGTATCTCTGATGTATTCCTGGATTTCTTTATGACAATTATATGATTGACTAAACTTTATGTGGTGTTATGATAATAGGTTTAATGTCTGTCTCTGATATAATCTTGTGAGCAGAAAAGAATTATAAAGGTATCTATCTTAGTATCATAGTGTTTAAATAGCTCTTATTGCACATAAGGCATTCAACAAATGTTAGCCAACTTAAAAAAGAACTGTATTTAGAAACAATGTTTGGAAAATATACTGGTTCAAAAACTTTGTTTAAGATAATAATGGTGTTGGAAGCTGTTTACATTGATAGGTATCTACAATGTCAATATGATATTATTTAGATATTAATTTTCCTAAGTGTTTAACTGAAAGATACAGATAATAATTTATTGTATTTATAATTATACATTGTATTTAAAGTTTAAAACTATCAAAATGTACCCAAGCATGGAATAAAACATCAAAGCTATTTTTTTTATTATTTTGCTTATTATTATATCATTTGAATAAACAACTTAAATACTTAATAGTATTTAAAATGGTCATTTGCGTTCTCATCATATTCCAAATGGTTTAACTCATTTTTTCTTTATAAATACTTACATAAATGTCTCACATAGTTATTATGCTTCTTCACTGTTTTAAGCATATAATGGCTGCAATGAAAATTTTCTTTGCTTATATAGCTTACATTAGTGACAGGACACACAAAATAAAAATTCTCATAGAATTAAAAGTTTTTGTTCAGTCATGCCAAATAGACTAGTCAACATTGTTATGCTCACTTTGAGAAGAAAGTCTGGGAGAACAGACCTGAAAAAATATCCAGCATAATAATTCACAAATGGGATGAGTGAGGGGATAATACCTAGTAGCCTGGAAGAAAAGTGTATTTCAATAAAAAGAAAGTTATTGCTTACATCTAATGCTATGAGAGGTTTAGGCTACAAAGAAGAGCAAAACAGAACAAAGTTTTAACAAGATGACAATCTCTATGACATTCTGATCACTACATCTACTATTAGCAATAATACCAATTTTAATTGCAATTGTGTAAATGCTTCTCAGGCCAAATACATCACATGTGTTTCAGTTATTAAAAAAATTCCAAAATAAAGAACGATGACAGAAGATATTTAATAACTCTTATTGGAAAAGAAAATGGGAGGTGGCTGTATTACTCATACATTGCCACATTTAGAAAATAATCCTAAATGTCAGTACCAATAGCCATTTGTTACGTTATATGTTCTGTTGATGATAATTGAAAATGCTTTCCATGGGTTGTTTTCTGGCTCAGTATCATAGCAGCAGCAGGTAAGGAGAATATATTTGGAGGTTTGTGTGTGGGCCTAAAAGATGCTATTGGCAGGAAGCCAGCTTCTTTAACCAACCCTTTCCACAGGGCTGGTCTGAACAATACAGACTTTCCACTCAGAAATCAAGAGCTAATGAGAGAGACTATAAGGGTTTCTATGACCTATTCTCTGAAGGTCAGTTGACATGCTGTCAGCTCTGCATAATTTTCACTAAATAAATATCATAAGGGGATTCCTATAGAAAACTAGACTATTCCTTATGAAGTTAATGTCAAAAAACGTGTAAATTATCTGTATGTCATCTTGTTAGTGGAGAGAGTGACATTTCTAAGTATATGATTTGATAGTTCTCTTCAGAGAAGAATAGCAAAAAGATTAGAAGTTAACCAATAGATGTTTTGCTAAGGAGGAATAACACTAAGGCATACTTTGCTGCAATAAGAATGAAAACTTACATAAAGGAGGAAAAAGGATGCCTCCTGTTAAGCTAGTTTTGCTATGGAAAGGACCCACTGAGAAGGAAGAGCAGGGAGTTGTTTTCACAGAACTCACATGGTAGAGTGTAGTGAGTGGAAGATTTTATGGAGGGAAGTGGTTCAATTTCTCCTAACATAACTTATTTTCCCTGGGAAGCATTAGGTGAATGCTGCATTTGAGAAAGAAGAGAACTGGGGCTAGCTAAGGGATTTGAGCAGAGAGGTAACGAAATGTAAGCATTAATGTGGAGAACACAAAAATAAATTTCCTATAAAATTTATATTATGACTGTCTGGCTTTTGGGAGTGCCCATCTAAGAATCTTGATCATTTGATCATAAATATAAGTGAGTGCACTCAGCATATTTGCGGGGTCATAACTTCCTTTGACTAGATCATAATTACTGAGTGCCTGGAGTATTATAGTCATTATCCAGCTAATTCTTCTTCCCCTGGATTTTTTCTGTTAGTACCGCATCAGTGTTCTTAAAACACTTTTGAAATAAAATAAACTTTGAGCAAGAAAGTATTCATTGTTTCTTCTTGGCCAAAAGACCAAATTTTTTAATTTTTGCTCTGTAGGTCTATAATATAATCTTAGTCAGTTTCTTCAGCCATGGGGAAGAATGACGAAGTCATATAACATATTGTATACATTGTGTTTTAGAATGTTCACCCAGATGCTCATTTGAATCCCCATTAGCAAAAGACATTGGAAAATAGGGCAGCCAACAAGGAAGCTGTTGTTGAGAAATGAAATGATAGCCTCAAGCATTCACAGAGGAAGAGTAGTGAGCTAAGGACAATAAGACAGAATAGAAAGATAATTAATACTGGCTGTTGGCTTCTTGTAAATTGCCTTAATTATATTTAGGTAAACTCCCTTTATTCCTGATCTCTCCAGGGCTTTAATCATAAAGGAGTGTTGGATTTTGTCAAAGGCTTTTTCCGCATCTAAGGATATGATCATGTGGTTTTGTTCCTTTAGTTTGTTAATATGATGGATAACATTTACAGTTTTTCGAATGTTGAACCAGCCCTGCATTTCTGGGATGAAGCCTACTTGGTCATGGTGGATGATATCTTTTATGCATTGTTGTATACGGTTTGCCAAAATTTTGTTGAGAATTTTTGCATCAATATTCATGAGGGAAATTGGTCTGTAATTCTCCTTCTTTGTTGTGTCTTTGAGTGGCTTGGGTATTAGGGTGATTGTGGCCTCATAAAAGTAATTAGGCAATATTCCTTCAGTTTCTACTGTGTGAAATAGTTTGAGGAGTAACGGTAGCAATTCTTCTTTGAATGTCTGGTAGAATTCGGCACTGAAACCATCTGGGCCAGGGCTTTTATTTTTGGGGAGGTTTTTAATGACAGCTTCAATTTCCAACTTAACCCCAACCACTTTGAACTTGATAGAAAAGAAAGTGGGAAATACACTTCTACAAATTGGCACAGGCCACCACTTCCTAAATATAACACCAGTGGCACAGGCACTAAGAACAACAATCAATAAGTGGGATCTCCTGAAACTGGGAAGCTTCCGCAAAGCCAAGGACACTGTCAATAGGACAAAACGACAGCCTACAGAATGGGAAAAGATTTTCACCAACCCTACAAGTGACAGAGGACTGATCTCTAAAGTATATAAAGAGCTCAAGAATTTAGAGCCCAAAACCTTGAATAACCCTATCAAAAAATGGGGTTCAGATCTAAAAAGGGAATTCTCAGCAGAGGAACTACG